>JADBJO010003028.1:250869-253369 GCA_016801955.1 Conus betulinus | reverse complement strand
GCAGAGGTATTAGCCGCATGTCAAACACAGCGTTAAAAGATCATCGCGGGATAACCGTTGCATAACGATCGTCCGCGAAACTTGCATTGTTTTTCCACTTTCGCTTAATAAGAAAAAGGTTGCCTTGTCTTCTGCGACGCAATCTTTCTAGATTTTCTGAAAGCGATCGAGGAGTACAGAAATAATGGAAAGACTGAAAACAAAATACGTAACGAAAGAAAAGATTGGGAGATATGGAGGTTTCAGATTTATATCGATCCAGACTTTCTCTTTCTTTGTGTGTGTGTGTGTGTGTGTGTGTGTGTGTGTGTGTGTGTGTGTGTCTGTCTGTCTGTGTCTATGTCTGTGTTATCTGTGTGTTTGCACGCGCGCATGTGAATTGTCGTACTCTCTCATCACAGCAGAAGGCGGTGTGAAATTTTGGCAGTTTACTCTAGGAAAGCATGTCGTCACAGTTTGACGCCACGTCCCCCCTTCCCCTCGGCCTCCTCCAATTAGTTTTTGTTTACTTATCAGTGTGTGTGTGTGTGTGTGTGTGTGTGTGTGTGTGTGTGTGTGTGTGTGTGTGTGTGTGTGTGTGTGAAGTGATGTGGAATGTTGGACAGCGTGTCTCTAACCCTCCTGGTGACACACTGACTTGCCATACAACATACCTCGTGAAAGTGCATTACTGACACAGACAAACACTGGCGAGGGAAAGCATTAGCGGAGTCATTTCTTAACGAGCTGTCAGCGCGTTGCACGCTGCTAGCCATCTTCTGCCGCCCTTCGCTCCGTACTTAGGCCCCTGTTACACGGGTGTCGCTGAACGCTGCTTCGTGTGGAAAGGAGGTGTAGTATGAGGTTTGCTGCCTTTTCACGTCTGACCCTTTTTTTTTCCTTTTAAAGAATCCAGTTTCCAGCCAGCTGTTTCTGGTGTTTCCGTTTCACGATGTTTTCTGGTTTGGTGAAATTAGTTTCCTTGAATTTGCATCATGAGCCCGTACACAGCGCTGCCGGTAGGCACGTGACTATGCCCGTATGGGGGAATTTTTCCCCTCGTAGTTAACAATGCTTCCAGTTCCATTTCCCGAGAAAGTCTTCGGAAAAAAAAAGATTATAAACCGTTGTTCCGTATACGAACGCACGAATAAATTCATACGCACATGCAAAATCCATTCACCAAATTCAGAGAGGAAAAGGCCAGTGTGGCCGTTGGTATGGCTGACACGTCTACACACAGCATGCACCCTCCGTGAGAAAATGGAAGGAATGAGTGAAACAGTGAGTGAGTGATCACTGACTCAATGACAGGGGAAACGAAGGATTCACGCCAGCAGGCAGCTGTCCAGTTGGCTCTACCGAGGCAGGCAGCCCACTGTGAAAACGAGAGTATGGAGTGCAAAGCGCTTATTGCTTGGTCTCTAACCGACCACAGGCGCTATAAAATACCTTCAATATTATAGCAATGATAACAACGATAATAATAAGCCTCGCTTGAAGTTGAAGTTAAAAAAAAAAAAAACACACACACACACACACACACACACACACACACACACACACACGAATTGGACAGTCCTGTTCAAGATTCTTAAAGTGGCGAAAAAGTTTTGTTGGTGTATGGCTTAATTCCAAGGCCATTTTTGTTTTAGTGGCGCAATGTACGTCGCCAACAGGAACAGGCTCCCAAAATTACACAAAAAGAGAGAGAGAGACACAGAGAGAGAGAGAGAGAGAGAGGGGGGGGGGAGAGAGACAGAGAGACAGACAGACAGACAGACAGAGCGAGAGAGAGGAGAGAGAGAGAGAGAGAGAGAGAGGGAGAGAGACAGAGAAAGAGAGAGAGAGAGAGAAAGAGACAGACGGACAGACAGATACAGACAGACAGATACAGACAGACAGACAGAGAACGAAAGGCAGGCAGGACAGAGACACAGCCACACAGACTGGGAGGAAGTTCAGATCTGATTAAAAAAAAACTGTTTGATGGTCCCAGCAGAGTGCCAGGGTTCCACTCGCTCTCCCCTCTCTCCCCCATTACAACAAGGCATCGGCGATGTCTTTTCGGTGAACCCGATCGCTCGACCCGGCTTTGGAACAAAGCGCCCCCAACCTGCCTTCCGTGCCCTGCCGCCCATTCCGTCTCGGCTTTGAGTCTGCGCTGAGATTATCTGCCGGCGCTGACAACAAAGCAAGCTGTAAGCCGCAAGGAGAGGGAGAAAGCCTGTGCAATATAGAGGACAGGGGAAGGAGGGATGGGAAGTGAGGAATCCCATTTCGTTGCTGATGTGGAAAACATTATCAAGACACGACACGGTGAGGAGAATACCGTATTTTTCTTTGACGAGATGAAAAGCATTCCTATTTTGCACGAGGCCACGGGGGCGAAGACGGAACAACGGTACACTGAAAGAACTGCTATGCAGATGCCGCCGCGTGGCTTCCACTCTAACCAATTGCTGTCCCGAGGACTTCCATATTCGGAGAAAAAAGGACATTTTAAGTACACACACACACG
>JADBJO010003028.1:240869-243369 GCA_016801955.1 Conus betulinus | reverse complement strand
TCTATTTTTTTTTTCAATATTTTGCTGTCTAAAACGAAAGTACTGAACGACCGCTCAATTCAGCTAAAGTCATCAAGCAAGGAAAGATCATTACCGTGTTTCAGCTTTGATTATTGTTATAGATGTTTTACGGAGGGTGTTTGGTCTGTCGATACACGGCCATCGCATTCTGTCCTACATGCTCCGAACATGAGTCAAATTAAGGAATTGTCGAATCTATCAGTACAAAAGTCGACTGAGGACAGGACAACGCCTGCGCCGGACCAAGTAGAAAGACCAGATTTCCAAATATGCCGGGTATCCTCCTTCTTCAAACAGGAACAAAAAATCAGTGAAACACGAAAGACGATTCTTTTCAATGGGTACACTATGAGTTCGCGGTGTTCTGACCTCATGGAGACAGTTGTTCTAAATAGTACTTAATCAGCAAGTAAGGTAACTTCTGCTGCTATAATGAAAACAATAAGGGTGCATATGTTCATGGTTATGAAGACAGAGGTACCCTACACCAACATGTACACAGACAGAGAACAGATACTTAGAATCAACAGCGTCAAAAAATCCTCTCTATGAGTAGTGCATTTCTCCGATTTTCGCCGGCTTTGTGGTTATACAGTCATATGTTTTGCTGTCAGTGAATCTCTCTCTCTCTCTCTCTCTCTCTCTCTCTCTCTCTCTCTCTCTCTTCACTGCATTTTCCGCCACTATCTATCAATCTCTTTCACATTTTGATGTGTGAGAAAGCGAAATGAAAAAAAACTCAGAAACAGGAGAGAAACCATGTGCATGACGCCATGGTGATAGGTGCGCGATGGGAGAAACCAAGATAAAAGGAATGGTAACAACGATGGAAGAAAAAAATGTACATGGGATGGGATGGGATGTGTGGCGCGCGCGCGCACACACACACACGCGCGCGCGCACACACACACACGCACACACACACACACACGTAAGAGAGAGAGAGAGAGAGAGAGAGAGAGAGAGAGAGATTAAAAACAAAGAAAAAGAAAAAAAAAAAAAAAGGCTGGAGAGTGACAGGCATGTTACGCCCTCTGACGACTTTCTAAGGGAGCTAACTGTGACAGGGACGGCAGATAGCACGCGACGCGATACATACGTAATGAGATAGAAGGTTTAAAACAAACGGTCCCCGCCGCCATCTTAGTCCCTCCGCTTTAGGGAAGCCGCCGCTCTCGCACGACACGGGATTACATCTGCTGCAGATAAAACGTGAAGGGCAGCTAAAGAAGCAGCAGTCAAGCCCCGTGGATTGGGTCCCTCAGCTGACAGTGAAGAAATATGCGCTTTCAAGATCAGTTTATGTAAATGTCTTATCTTGTCAAAGTTGGGGAGCACTTGTTGTCGAATTTTGATGGCTGTCTCTCCTCCGTTCCTTCTGCATTCTGCCCTTACGACACCACACATCCACCCCTCTTTTTCCACCCCTCTTCCGATAAACAATTCACTTGGCGCTCCATCTTCTTTTTCTTTTTTTTTTTTTTTTTTTTTTTTTTGAGCTGATTTGCTTTGTTTCTGTTATTTCTCTTTCTTCTTCGCAATATGTCAAGACAATGTATTTGTTGAAGGTATTTCCCATCTCTATTTCATAACTTGTTCCCCCAGAGATTAATGAGAAAAAAAAAAACAGAATGTAAGCAATACACGAAGGTAAGAAGTTTGTCGCTGCTGGTTGTTTCGCCTGTGCGTATTGTATTGTGTCACTGTGCTGTGTCTGTTCAGTCGTGTTTTTTTGTAGTCCAGTCTTTGCAGTCGATCTATTCTACCATGGCTGTGTTCTGCTGTGTTCATGATCTATCCTATCCAAACAGTCTGGGCATTCGGTCATTATGCTTTCAGCCTCACTTAACTTTTCACCCCTGATCTGAAATCAACTCTGTTACTGATCCGTTCCTAAGCTGGGAAGGCAGAAGATGTAGCTGGTTATTCAGTTGTTTTTTTTTTTATTATTATTTCCTGCCAACATCTGAATCTGAACGAAATGACAATACGATGTGCCCCCCCCCCCCCCTACCGCCCCCAGTCGGCTGTGGTGAATGTGTTCTTGACATGTTTACTCATCACACCCCTGCAGAACGTACAGAACTGTGCAGGCTCTTTCCGTAACGGTTCAGTATCATCAGAGTCCCCTGTTTTCTTCCTTTCCTTTGTTAATTCTTGCAGGAAGATACACAGATACAGGGCCCGAATAGTACCACGACCTAACGGCATTGTCCAAAACTGGCTAATCCTTCGTTGTCACACGTGTTCACATGCTGGAAAGATTAGTCAGTATGGTTAAGACTGGAACTGACTGTAGACTGTTCCTTCTATTTTATACACTTTTTTTTTTTTTTTTTTTTTTTTTTTTTTACAATTTAGGTCCTATTTAGTCAGTTTTAAAACTTGCATTCAAACACAAGAGTGGTAATTAAAGATTTATTGGAAATCAATAGTAATATTGGGGAATGGATTTGTACATAACGAACGTTCGAACTGA
>JADBJO010003028.1:233369-235869 GCA_016801955.1 Conus betulinus | reverse complement strand
ATAACCGTTCACCCGCTTGTGGACACTGCATTCACTAGAACAGGGAAAAAACGTTCAGCTCCCTTCGCTTATCCCTGTTTTTTTCCATTGCGTATCTTCGTCCTCAGCATCACGTAACGCGTATCTTCGTCCTCAGCATCACGTAACGCGTATCTTCGTCCTCAGCATCACGTAACGCGTATCTTCGTCCTCAGCATCACGTAACGCGCGTCTCATCTTCGTCCCGTCAGCATCACGTAACTGGGGTGGGTTTTCAGGTGCGGGTGGCACAACGTTTGAAACGGTAGTGCTCTCTGAACCACCCGTTTTAAAACGTTAAGGGTGTGTTTGTTGGAAACGGTAGCGCTCTCTGAACGACCCGTTCAGTAAAACGACACAGTTGTGTTTGTTGAAACGGTAGCGCTCTCTGTACGACCGTTAAGTAAAAGAAACAGTTGTGTTTGATGAACCATGCGTCAGTGTTTCATGTTCATCCGAAAGAAAGGTGTGTTTACGGTTTTTTCACTACTTTTTTTTTTTTAATTTGTGGGTAATCATACCTGCAACAAACATTTTCAGGGGCACAGATTAAACTGAACGCTGAAAGTCTAGTTGTCCGCAACGTCATGGACACCTTCACTCTCAGACCAGTGCGACTTCGCAACAAGTTAGAAGCTTTCGAAGGGAGTGCACTCACACGGTACTGGACACAGTCGTTTAATGCAAACGAGACGAGGCCAGCCAGACGGACGTTTCGTTGAGCGATTATTGTTTGCGTTCATGACTCAGTGAGTGAAAGTTTGTAAGTCGTGGCATAAAAAATAGTCCTGAGATTCCCAAGGAGCAAATAAAAATTTGTTAAAATTTCATACCCCCACAGACACCGAACAGGACGTAATGAAATCTCTGAGAATAAAAACATAATGCGTAATTTGACCTTTTCTGCGATTTCCTCTATTTGTATACTACCAAAACAATGTTTCTATATGATCTGAGACACTGACAGTTTCGGTAAAATGCAGGAGACAGTAGTGTTGGGTGCGCCTTACCTGTTGTAGGATAGAGCACTGTTGGCTGAAGTAACCTCACGTGTTGTGTAGGATAGAGCACTGTTGGCTGAAGTAACCTCACGTGTTGTAGGATAGAGCACTGTTGGCTGAAGTAACCTCACGTGTTGTAGGATAGAGCACTGTTGGCTGAAGTAACCTCACGTGTTGTAGGATAGAGCACTGTTGGCTGAAGTAACCTCACGTGTTGTAGGATAGAGCACTGTTGGCTGAAGTAACCTCACGTGTTGTAGGATAGAGCACTGTTGGTTGAAGTAACCTCACGTGTTGTAGGATACAGCGCTGTTGGTTGAAGTAAACCTCACGTGTTGTAGGATAGAGCGCTGTTGGTTGAAGTAACCTCACGTGTTGTAGGATACAGCGCTGTTGGTTGAAGTAACTTCACGTGTTGTAGGATACAGCACTGTTGGTTGAAGTAACCTCACGTGTTGTGGGATAGAGCACTGTTGGTTTTGAAGTAACCTTACGTGTTGTGGGATAGAGCATTGTTGGTTGAAGTAACCTCACGTGTTGTGGGATACAGCACTGTTGATTGAAGTAACCTTATGTATTGTAGGATAGAGCACTGTTGGCTGAAGTGACCTTATGTATTGTAGGATAGAGCACTGTTGGTTGAAGTGACCTCACGTGTTGTAGGATACAGCACTGTTGGCTGAAGTAACCTTACGTGTTGTAGGATACAGCACTGTTGGTTGAAGTAACCTTATTATTGTAGGATAGAGCACTGTTGGTTGAAGTAACCTCACGTGTTGTAGGATACAGCACTGTTGGTTGAAGTAACCTCACGTGTTGTAGGATATAGCACTGTTGGTTGAAGTAACCTCACGTGTTGTAGGATACAGCACTGTTGGTTGAAGTAACCTTATGTATTGTAGGATAGAGCACTGTTGGTTGAAGTAACCTTATGTGTTGTAGGATAGAGCACTGTTGGTTGAAGTAACCTTATGTGTTGTAGGATAGAGCACTGTTGGTTGAAGTAACCTTACGTGTTGTAGGATAGAGCAGTGTTGGCTGAAGTAACCTTACGTGTTGTAGGATAGAGCAGTGTTGGTTGAAGTAACCTTACGTGTTGTAGGATAGAGCATTGTTGGTTGAAGTAACCTCACTTGTTGTAGGATAGAGCATTGTTGGTTGAAGTAACCTCACGTGTTGTAGGATACAGCGCTGTTGTTTGAAGTAACCTCACGTGTTGCAGGATATAGCATTGTTGGTTGAAGTAACCTTATGTGTTGTAGGATAGAGCACTGTTGTTTGAAGTAACCTTACGTGTTGTAGGATAGAGCAGTGTTGGTTGAAGTAACCTTGCGTGTTGTAGGATAGAGCAGTGTTGGTTGAAGTAACCTTACGTGTTGTAGGATAGAGCAGTGTTGGTTGAAGTAACCTTACGTGTTGTAGGATAGAGCAGTGTTGGTTGAAGTAACCTTACGTGTTGTAGGATAGAGCATTGTTGGTTG
>JADBJO010003028.1:215869-223369 GCA_016801955.1 Conus betulinus | reverse complement strand
TTAGAACTGGATATAGGGCGGGGTGGGATGGGGTAGGTATAGGACGGGGCGGGGTTTCAAAGATCCTACAATCTCTAAAAAAAAAAAAAAAAAGTAAAAAAAAACCCTTAAGTTTCAAGACAAGAGATGCCACATAATACTAAAACCCTGTGTCTATGATCCTATTACCTTGTAACCACCAGAACTTTGGATCTCTGGGCCAGAAATCATACCATCACCACACCTGAAGTCTCAGAAATCATACCATCACCACACCGGAAGTCTCTGGGCCAGAAATCATACCATCACCACCGGAAGTCTCTGGGCCAGAAATCATACCATCACCACACCGGAAGTCTCTGGGCCAGAAATCATACCATCACCACACCGGAAGTCTCTGGGCCAGAAATCATACCATCACCACACCGGAAGTCTCTTGGCCAGAAATCATACCATCACCACACCGGAAGTCTCTTGGCCAGAAATCATACCATCACCACACCTGAAGTCTCTGGGCCAGAAATCATACCATCACCACACCTGAAGTCTCTGGGCCAGAAATCATACCATCACCACCACACCTGAAGTCTCTGGGCCAGAAATCATACCATCACCACACCTGAAGTCTCTGGGCCAGAAATCATACCATCACCACACCTGAAGTCTCTGGGCCAGAAATCATACCATCACCACACCTGAAGTCTCTGGGCCAGAAATCATACCATCACCACACCGGAAGTCTCTGGGCCAGAAATCATACCATCACCACACCGGAAGTCTCTGGGCCAGAAATCATACCATCACCACACCGGAAGTCTCTGGGCCAGAAATCATACCATCACCACACCGGAAGTCTCTGGGCCAGAAATCATGACATCACCACTCCTGAAGTCCTGGGCCAGAAATCATACCATCACCACACCTGAAGTTTCTGAAGTCTCTGGTCTCTGGGCCAGAAATCATACCATCACCACACCGGAAGTCTCTGGGCCAGAAATCATACCATCACCACACCTGAAGTCTCTTGGCCAGAAATCATACCATCACCACACCGGAAGTCTCTGGGCCAGAAATCATACCATCACCACACCTGCAGTCTCTTGGCCAGAATCATACATACCATCACCACACCGGAAGTCTCTTGGCCAGAAATCATACCATCACCACACCTGCAGTCTCTGGGCCAGAAATCATACCATCACCACACCTGAAGTCTCTGGGCCAGAAATCATACTATCACCATACCGGAAGTCTCTGGGCCAGAAATCATACCATCACCACACCGGAAGTCTCTGGGCCAGAAATCATGACATCACCACTCCTGAAGTCTCTGGGCCAGAAATCATACCATCACCACACCTGAAGTCTCTGGGCCAGAAATCATATCATCACCACACATCTGAAGTCTCTGGGCCAGAAATCATACCATCACCACACCGGAAGTCTCTGGGCCAGAAATCATACCATCACCACTCCTGAAGTGTCTGGGCCAGAAATCATACCATCACCACACCTGAAGTCTCTGGGGCCAGAATTCATACCATCACCACACCTGAAGTCTCTGGGCCAGAAATCATACCATCACCCACACCTGAAGTCTCTGGGCCAGAGATCTGACAACCCATCACAAAACATGGTCTCTTTGTCAAACATCAAACAATCACCAAACCTTAGGTCCCTCGGCCAGAGATCCTGCAACACAGAAACCTCTGGTCTTTTAGCCAGACATCAAACAAACACCGAAACCTGAGATCTCTCAGCGAGACGTTCTGTCGACACCAAAAGTCCACTGCGTCATGTCCGGAAAGCATCAACACTTGAATATCTTGGTCACATATTCTGTTAGTTCGTCCAAGAAAACTGTTGGTTTCATAGCGATCACAAGTGTGTGTGTGTGTGTGTGTGTGGGGGGGGGGGGGGGGGGGGCGAGGGTGTGTGTGGGTGCGTGTGTGTGTGGGTTGGGTGGTTGCGTGGGTGCGCGCGCACGCGCGCGCGCGCGCGCGTGTGTGTGTGTGTGTGTGTGTGTGTGTGTGTGTGTGTGTGTGTGTGTGTGTGTGTGTGCGTGCGTGCGTGCGCGCGCGCGCGCGTGCGTGAGTACATGTGCGCGTGCGTGTGCACTTGATTTTGTGAACCCGTGCACGAGGTGCAGGCATGTGTCCGTGCACGTATAGCTCGACCTTTACCTCCGTGCGAGAATCTACGACAATCCAGCGCCATTAGACATAGAAACGTACAACAGTAAGAAGGCGCGCCAAGCCACTCCTAGAAGAAAAAAAACCCGTCCTTCAGTGACACATGACGACGTCATCCCCAGCTCTAGTGGAGCCAACACAGACAGATGGGTGAGTGACAGCGCCGACCGTCCACACACAATGAAGGGGGCAGAGATGGCACACCCAACCTCCAGGACCTGTCTCATCGTCAGCTCTATGCTACTTGTAGGGAGAGGGACTTTTTCTGTTTTTTTACTCAACATAAAGTGTAAAAATGCAAATCAAGGTCACGTAAAGCATCTTTGGGGAAAATAGTAGCGTAGGTGGTGAACCCAAAATTTCCATAATGATGCCGAGAAACTCGTATTTAAATCCGAACAACGGTACCCATCTCTCTCTCTCTCTCTCTCTCTCTCTCTCTCTCTCTCTCTTCCAACGTTAACTGCAGCAAACCATACAATCTGCTGAACTGGAAGGCAAAGCCCATACAGACAAGGTGTCCGCTTGCTCATTATCCTCCGCTTATGCAGATGATGACAATTTATCACCACGGACGCAGGCAGTGATACTTTGGTCCTCTCTGCGAGGACGGAAATCTGTCTGAGAAAAAAAAATGACAGTTAACGACATTTCCCCCTCTCTGCCCTTCCTCTTCCCCGTCCCCCTTCCCCGCCTCTCCACCACCATCACTACCACCTTACCTCTCTTTCTCTCCCTCATGTGCACCAATACCACCCACGTCTCTCCACTGTGACCGACGACTATCAGGTAAGGATTGATCATGACGTTGTTAACCTGAGACCCTCTCGCTGACGAGTTTTATTGTTGTGGACACTGACCACATCCTACACACCAGCAAGGCCCTCCCCCCCCCCCCCCCCCCCCCCCCCCCCCCTGTAGGCCTTGGCCTTATAGGCTGTCGAAATCTGTGCCGTGTAACGCATCGCCATAAACCATGGGGCACAAAACATCCTTGCTTCAGACAAACGGATCTCTCCTCATCAGCATTACCCACGGGAGGGACGGTGGAGGGGAGTGTCCTGGCTTCAGACAAACAACACTGTTACAGTAGTAGTTGTGACTAGTATAGAACTTTTGCCTGAAGACAGGGGCGAGTCGTGAGGAGCAAGAGTAGGGGCTTTTTTTTAACCATGCTCCATGGGTGTGTGGAATAAATATCCAGTTGAGCTTTTCATTGGAGATAACATTAAGATTTGCGAGAGAGAAGAGACAGACAGACAGAGACAGAGACAGAGACAGAGAGAGAGGTACCGTTGTTCCCACTTTAACTCGATTATCTCGCGCGTCGTTATAACAGAGAGAAAGAGAGAGAATTTGTATTGCATGTAACGTCATCATAACAGATTTCTCTGCGTGGAATTCGGGCTGCTGTCATCAGTGAAGGCACGTCGCCATATTGAAAACTACCAGTCCCCCCCCCCCCCCCCCCCCCCCCCCCCCCCCCTGCCTGCCTTTCTTCATGTTTTTATCCTTTTCTTCAGGAGCTTGCAAGGGATAGCTCCACTATTGCCATGGGTTCTGTTACATGCCTAAGTGCACCCTGCCAATGGAGCCTCTGTTCACCGTCTCCTCCACAACACTGGGGCAGCAGTGTGACCAGGGAACAAGCACAGGATCGACATGGAAGGACATCCACATCACACTGTTTTGTCGCCTATGGCTGGTTTCTGTCTACTGGGTGGAAGGAGGCAGGGAGATCATCTGTCTGACTGACAACAGGATATAATCGCCTGAATCGCTTAAGACGTGTCTGAAAATTGAATGTCCCTGCAAACCAAAACTCAAAGGAATATCCGTTATCCAAGTCTTCGCCAGCGCTAAATATTCTACAATGGTATGAGGGTTTTGAGCATCTTGGGCCGACGGTGTGCTTCGTCCGACAATAGTCTATTTTCTCATTCTGAAAAAAAGAGAAAAAAGGAGGAGACAAAAATATATGTAATCAACAAGTGTTTGCACGTTTTACCGGTCTAGTATTCGAAAATGCTTTGTCATTAATCATTAGCCCTTCCTGTAATTCTCCTCAGCTTGTTTATTTGACGTCTGAATCGCCAAGGCTACGTCTGAGGACATTAAGAACCTAATGGAACCCGTTAACTGTGTAAACATGAACAGGTTTTAAAAGTGTGTGCTGTCAGCATAACCCTGTATGGAAGTGGACAGCGGCGTCTTCACGCCAGCAAAGGGAGCCCAACTTCACAAAGCAACGCTGGAGGTCTACACGTCTTCGAAAATCCAGTGGAGAGACTAAGCTCCTGGCATTGAGTAGGCCTACTGAGCTGAGTTCAGTCCCCACTGAGGAGTTCACTTCACTCAATGAAGATTTCAGTCTCATGACCCAGATTCAAACACGTATGATATGAACACTCGGAAGGGTTGTGCTTCACCCAGTGAAATGTCTTCTGAGGAAATCTGTTCGAACTAAGTTGCAGTTCACAGATGCCTGGAAACATTATCAGGAGGAACGGCATATGGCCATAACCAATATCATGCAAGGAAGATGACCAAGAACCCTAAAAACACGAGGTGCAACCGAAAACGTCTGAAAAAAAAAAAAAAAAAAGTGGGGGGGGGGGGGGGGGGGGGGGGGGGGGGAGGAAGTGCTGTAAATAAGTGCAAGTACAGTAATGTTGTATAACCTCGTGAAAGCAGATTTCTCTGTAAGAAAACAAAGCTGGTCCTCCCGAACGTCACAATACATCTTCGCAATCCTTCTCTTGCCTCCGTGTGTGTGTGTGTGTGTGTGTGTGTGTGTGTGTGTGTGTGTGTGTGTGTGTGTGTGTGTGTGTGTGTGTGCGAGCGCGCGCGTGCGTGCGTGCGTGCGTGTGCGCGTGCGCGTGCGTGCCTGCGTGCGTGTGTGTGAGTGTCGGGTTTTTTGTTTTGGTTTCGGTTTGCCCTTGGTTTTGTTTTGTTGTTGTTTTTTTTTTCTGAATGTTGGTGTTTTTTCTTTACAATTCGAAATGAACTGTTGGACATAATCTGGCCATGGACAGACTTAAAAGCCCACGCTCAAAGACACGAAGAAGGGAACCAGTTCCATATGTCTCTCAACGTTGCACGTCTATTCACTTGGGGGAACTGTACAAAATCGACAGAGGCATTGTAGGCTGACAGCTCAAAGAGATGCAGATCACGGATTCTCCAGATGCCACACATATGCAGGGCTGGAATGCTATAATCTGTACGTGTGTGTGTGCGTGTGTGCGAGCGTGTGTGTGTGTGTGTGTGTGTGTGTGTGTGTGTGTGTGTGTGTGTGTGTGTGTGTGTTTGTTTGTTTGTTTGTGTGTGTGTGTGTGTGTGTGTGTGTGTGTGTGTGTGTGTGTGTGTGTGTGTGTGTGTGTGTGTGTGTGTGTGTGAATGCGTGTGTGTGTGTGTGTGTGTGTGTGTGTGTGTGTGTGTGTGTGTGTGTGTGTGTGTGTGTGTTCGTGTTCTTCAGAATTCGGTCTCCAGACGGAAGAGATGAAATGCGACTTGAAGCTCCTCTTCACACTCCTCACCCTCCACCCTCACATGCTTCCCATCTCACCTGGTTCCCTCTTCCTCTACTTCCTCTCTTCTTCTTCTTTGTTCTTCTCCATCGCTGTATTGCCAAGTGTTCCCAAGCGCCGTTTGCCACGTACTGAACACGCTTTTGTAGTGGACCTGTCGGGGCGTGATTCCCAATGCACATAATCGTCATAACAACCTACGTCATCGCCATCACTCTCGCCTCCCTCTCTCTCTCTCTCTCTCTCTCTCTCTCTCTGCCTTTCGTTCTAGTTACATGCCTTTGGGAATACGTTTCTGTATACAAAAACCACCTGGTTACGCCAGTTTTGGACGTAGAGGTGGAAAGCGCGATCCAAAGAACCACAGGAGTTTGGTGGGGGAAATAAGGTTTCTTATTTCAAGTTCAAGCGATTTATGTTTTATAAAGAAGTCAACTGAGACGCCCTATCGCTTTTGGAAAGGTTTAAATTCGTGGGTGTGTATCCGTCGTTTACCAAGAAGTGAGAATGAGAGAAGAATACATATATGGCAATCGGTGCACACCCTTCTTCATGCTCAAAGTATGCGCTTCTTTTTGTTCCTTTCATTTTTTTTATCATTGGCTGCGCTGTTATGGGAATCCTGACTACACTTGACTCTTTTGACGTGTTTGAAACACGGGGTTCTTTCCCCACTAAGGAAACATGCACACAAGCACGTACACACGCCCAGTCTCCTTCCCCCCCCCCCCCCCCCCCCCCCCCATACACAAACAAGCACAGAGAGAGAGAGGGGGGGGGGAGGTAAATGGCGAGGAATTGGGGTAACACAGGCAGACAGACAAAGATTGACGGGTAGATAGACAGACAGGTGGATAGCTTGTTTGATTGACACACACACACTGGCCACACACACACACACAGAGATAGACAGACAAATTGTAGATAACAGATAGAGGATAGCTTGTTTGATTGATTGACACTGGCCAAATACACACACACTACACACACACACACACACACGCACACACACACACACACACACACACATTTCTATAACACACCCCCCCCCCCCCCCCCCCCCCCCCCCCCCCCCCACACACACCACACACACACACACATAACCACGTCGCTGCACCAAAATTTCTTTTTGACACCATTCTCACGGTCACGTCCTACGTCAGTCAAGCTAACGTCAGCCAGCCAGCTGAGGCCTTAAATCACGACGACAACAACAACAACAACAAAAAAGAAGAAAGGAAACGAGGGCACTACCATGTATAGGAGGAAACATGTCGTCACCTTGCTCAGGCCCTCTTCATTCCACCCCGCCAGTCACCCACATCGTCAGACACCCACCCCGACACCCAGCACACACACAGCCCGGATCAACAGGGTGGAGAATGCCAACCACGCGGGATATGCTTTAGATATGATAATGATCGACTTGAAGAGACACAGAACAGAACAGAAAAAAAAGGAAAAAGAAAGGGGAAAAAACGCACAAAAAACTCTCCTGGGATCCGTAGTGTCGGCCCTGAATACCCTTTACAAGTGAGGCAGCCACGCGGTGCCGGTGTAATAGTAGATCTACCCCCCCCCCCCCCCCCCCCCCACACACACACACACACGCACCTCCCCCCCCCTTTTTTTTAACAGAGGAGGGGGGAGGAGGAAGGAGGTGTGGGGTTGGATCCGAAGGGACAGGGTGTGTAGAACGAGGGGGGGAGGGGGGAGGGGGGGGGGGGTTGGCGATGGCGGGTCGTACACGGCCAAAACGGTGCAAGGGCGTGGGACGAGTTACAGGAAAGTTTTCACAG
>JADBJO010003028.1:203369-213369 GCA_016801955.1 Conus betulinus | reverse complement strand
TTCCCAAACAAACAGTGTGCTTCTCCCTGTAAGCCACCCCGCTCTGTTGTCCCTTCCCACACGTCTCGTCTCTGCCCTGTCCTGTCTAGAGCTTGACTTTGCCTTGTCTCAGGCGGCATCGTGTGTCGAGGTGTGATACCCACAGGCGACAAGCGCGCACGGTCGCACGGACGCCCCGCGCGCGTACGCCACACACACACACACACACACACATACACACACACACACACGCACGCGAGCATCGCACACGCGCGCGCGCACACGCACACACACACACGCGCGCGCGCGTGCGCGCTCACGCGCGCGCGTACTCACGGATGCACCCTCCACAAATACACATGAGTGTGCACACACACGCCACACGCACACGCACACGAGAGACAGAGAGAGGGGGTGTCTTTAAGCGCCTTGTATAATTAACGGACGGAAACTGAGAAGGATAAATGCACACACACTTTGCTAAGAGAGAGAGAGAGAGAGAGAGAGAAGGGGGGGGGGAGAGGGAGGGAGGGAGGGAGAGAGAGAGAGAGAGAGAGAAGGAGAGAGAGAGGGGGGCAGAGGGATAGAGACAGAGACAGACGGAGAGGTGCAGAGAGAGACAGAAACAGAGACGGAGAAATTTTGAATAACGTGTTTTATATCCAAGCATTGCCTGGACACAGAGAGAGAGAGAGAGAGAGAGAGAGAGAGAGAGAGAGAGAGAGAGAGAGAGAGAGAGAGAGAGACAGACAGACAGACAGACAGACAGACAGACAGACAGAGACGTGTTGACTACTGCATCATGGCCCCATCTGACAGGAACGGTATGGACGTGTTTTCTTCTAGCCACGCCTCCTCCCACAGACAGCGGTGAGGGAGCATTCAGTGATAGAAACTTTCACACCACACCGGGGTCTTTGTTAACTCTCCAATGCTGATGCGCTTCTTCGCCTCAAAGCCGTTCCCGCCGGTGATCCAGAACATGAATCTGGGTGTCTATCTTGCAGTATCTGGGTGTCGGGTTATTGTCACGTTCACTTTCCACCCTGTAGAGAACCGGGTGTCCCGCCCTCATCCAAGTCAGTAGTTTGTCGGACAAAGCGGGGTTGTCCCGTGTAATAAATGAGTGAATAAATATATGCATAAATAGATACATAAATACACATATAAATAAATAAATGAAATAAATAAATAAATAACTAGATCGTCGGTGTTCTTTGTTTATGACTTTCCCATAACTTATAAATCTTCACTTCTGAGTATTCAATTTCATGGTGTCTTCCTGTTGTCCGTAGGCCGCTCCATTCATTCATCACTGGATCCCGTATCGCCCACTATCTGGCTGTCCCAGTCTCAGTGTTTGACCCTTTATCACCTGCATAGGTGTGCATAGGTGTGCCCCCTTTTGTCTTATCTCCTACAGCCAGTCAGTGGCATTGTTACCAAAGATCCCACGCCACATTCGGATGTCCTGTGTTTTGACACCTGGGTGTCACATTCACCATCTAGGTCTACCCCCTATCCAGCGTATGAGCGCCCCATGTAAGTATTTAATGGTCCCACATAGTCGTTTCTAGGTTTCACTTTCTGTATTTCATTCACATTTTAGTGTCTGGGTCTTGTGCTATACAGCCTGGTATGTTTGCATCTCAACTTGGGGACACCGTTCACATTTCAGTTAACATACCGACATAATTGTTACGATCAAGACGCGATTTTTTCTTCTGGCTATCTTCATCGTTTTAAATTGTACGCTATGTGAATGCCGTTGTGAACAGTAACTGACAAACCGAGGGCTGCCAGAACCCAGTAAGAGAGATGTAACTGTCTTCGTTAAACACTTGGGGAAAAAAGACAACAATAAGTATGTACACTGTCGCGGTCTCCCCTCGTGAGAGTTAACCCGCGGGTCCTGCTCGCATCCCACCCACCCCCCCACCCCCACCCCCCACACACACACTCCACACACACACACACACACACATACTCCACACGCACATCCCCCCCCCCCCCCCCACACACACACACACACACACGCACGCACGCGCGCGCGCATGCATGCATGCATGCACGCACACACAATTTTCTCTCTCCCTGTATGTGTGTTTGTGTGTGTGTGTGTGTGTGTGTGCGTGCGTGCGTGCGTGCGTGCGTGCGTGCGTGCGTGCGTGCGTGCGTGTGTGTGTGTGTGTGTGTGTGTGTGTGTGTGCGCGCGCGCGCGCGCGCAAAACACGATTCAAAACACGCTTTTTCGTGGCCGTGGAGGTCAGAAGTTGTCTCTCAGGGACACAGACAACGTGTTCTGTACCGACCTGCCCCTGCCACCAGAACCTGACATACCGGTTCCTTGCACACACACACAGCATCTTCATGCCTGAGTGCACAGAGCATGATGTATCTTCCGCGCGCCAGCCCTTCTCCAGTCCCTGTCCCAGCCAAGCTTGAAAGTCTCTGTATTTAAATGCTCATAACGTCAGGCCTCTGACATCCGGCACAACCAAACGAAAATTCTTGCATTTTAAACAAAGGTGTTTTCTTTTCTTCCCGTGACCCAGAGCAAAGAAAGTTGACATCGAATGAACTAAACTACCATTATGACGAGTCTATTGGCGCATGAAGGCAACAGTGGCGCCGTGTCTTACTGGCACGTTACTGCTACATTAGTTTCAAAGTGTTAAAATAAGTTCTTGATTGCTATCAGGTACATCTGTCCGTTTACAATACCCGTACCACCATACCATCTCGCTTCGTAGAAAAAAGACCTATCCTCCATTTTAAGCTACCCCGTAGGCTTCTGCCCCCCACCCACCCACCTCCTCCCCTTTCCTCTTCCCAGCCCCCGCCCTGGTGTTCCTTCCCTTTACAGACGGTACGCAAACAACGGGTAGTAAAACACGACCTTTAAGATCAGCTCCGATACGGTTCATCTGTGTCTCGCTCCATCGCTCTGGCGGCGGCGGGCTTAGAGCGCGTGTGGCGGAGCGTGACAGCGGTGACTGGCTGTCACCCGTGTCTGGGCCGCTCGGGCACCGCGCCCACTGCCGGCGCTGAATGGGGCACCAGGCCCGAGGGTTCAAATCTCGTTATCCAACCAAAGTCCACGGCCAGGCTCAGCCCCTTCCTTGAGGTCAAGTGCCAGCCAGTCATGGACTGAAACAGGCTGGGGTCTTTTTTTTCCACAGGTGGGTTTGGAGGGTTTATCGGTTAATTGGTGCTTCGTAGCAAACTGCCACCCTTTTGTGCACCTTTTCCCATGATCTTTCCCTTTTCCCCCTCTCTCTCGGTCACCAGTCTCACCTGTTCCTTTTGTTCATACAGGTGATTTATGGTGGGAAGGGGGAAGGGGGGGGGGGGCAGACTTTTCACAGGTGTCCGTGTCAGTGACAAGGAAGTCGGCATAAATCCTGAAAGTAACTGAACGTACGGTTTGACTGCTGGAAAATTAATGAATGCCAATACCTCTGTCTGTCTCTCTGTTTCTGTTCCTCTCTGTCTCTGTCTCTCTCTTCTGTCTGTCTGTGTCTGTCTGTCTACCTCCGTCTCCCCCTCCTTCCCTCCACTCTCTTTCTCTCCATCTCTCACTCTCTCCTTCTCTCTCTCTCTCCTCTCTCTCTCTCTTCTCTCTCCGTCCATCTATCTCTCACTCTCTCTCTCTCTCTATCTTTCTATCCATCTATCTCTCTCTCACTCTCTCTCTCTATCCATCTCTCTCTCACTCATTCTCTCTCTCTCTCTCTATCATCCATCTCTCTCACTCTATCTATCTGTCTATCCATCTCTCTCTCTCTCTCTCTCTCTCTCATCTATCTCTCTCACTCATTCTCTCTCTCTATCCATCTATCTCTCTCACTCTATCTATCTATCTGTCTATCCATCTCTCTCTCTCTCTCTCTCTCTCTCTCTCTCTCTCTCTCTCTCTCTCTCTCTCTCTCTCTCTCTGTGATTTGTGACAGTCTTGGCTGGTCGGTCAAGAGACATGGCTCCATGTGCCCAGGACTCCACGCCGGGACAATAGTACAGCCTTCTTTTTCCTCAGTTCACAGAGTTCGTGGAGCACAGAATACTTTTTTTTCTCTGGCTGCAACGAGCCTGCCTAGTGCCTGTCTGCTCAGCATTGAAAGCAACGCTAGGGAAATGACAACCAGTTAAAATATAAGAAATAAAAAAAACAGGAAAACAAAACTCACCAGAAGAAAGCGGAGAGCAGGAAGAAAGGAATATTTGTGACTAATGGAGTAAAAGATCCGGGCGGAATCAGCTACTGGGCTTGAAGGTGTGGAAACTATGGGTTGGGATTACTGGCTGATTATGGGACAGGCGTCAAGTCATCGTCTTTGTTTATTAGTACTATTCTCGTCCTTTCCCTTCCCTGCACCCAGTCTCCTCTCCTCTCCTCTCCTCTCCTCTCTCCTCTCTCTCTCTCTCTCTCTTCTTCTTCTTCTTCTTCTTCTTCTTCTTCAGTGTAACGTCCTTCCACTAAAAGTGATATCAGACGATGTGTTGTTGAAGTATATGAAATGTGCGTATTAACTGTGTGGTTGTTTCCTGAAAATGTGTTGCATGAATAAACATTTCTTATGATGTGAGTTGAGATTGGAGATGGCCAGACAGAGGGAAAAAGTGTGGATGTGTGTGTGTGTGTGTGTGTGTGTGTGTGTGTGTGTGTGTGTGTGTGTGTGTGTGTGTGTGCGCGCGCGCGCGCGCGCTTGTATGTAAATGTGTCAATTTATCCCGGAATTAGGCAAGTACGCTTCTCTCTCTCTCTCTCTCTCTCTCTCTCTCTCTCTCTCTCTCTCTCTCTCTCTCTCTGTGTGTGTGTGTGTGTGTGTGTGTGTGTGTGTGTGTGTGTGTGTGTGTGTGTAAATGTGTGCATAGGCCTATAATGAGCGCGCATGCGCGCGCCTGTGTGTGTGTGTGTGTGTGTGTGTGTGTGTGTGTGTGTGTGTGTGTGTGTGTGTGTGTGTGTGTGTGTGCATGTGTGTGTGTATGTGTGTGTGCGAGCGTGTATGTGTGTGTGCATGTGTTTTTGCACGTGTGTGTGTGTGTGTGTGTGTGTGTGTATGTGTCTGTCTGTCTGTCTGTCTGTCTGTCTTTGTGTGTTGCACGCGCGCGTGCACGTAAGAGAGACAGACAGACAAGCGGGCAGACAGGTAGACAGACAGACAGACAGACAGAAGAAGAAGAAGAAGAAGAAGAAGAAGAAGAAGAAGAACAGCGGGGGCAAAGCAAAAGCCAAGCAAGACGGGGACAAAATGGGAAGTGTCTGTCATTCTTTCACCCTGAGGTCAGAGGAACAGAAGCAACAGCTCTGATGTGTTTTTGAAAGATCACAGGCATGCTGAATGTCGAACAGAATTGAAAAAAAAAAAACCCAGGGTGCCAGAGAAAGAAAAATAATGTTGGCTGATTGGACAAAAGGCGTGGAGGTGTGGAAATGAGTCAGCACGTGAGCCTAGCTGGCATGCTGACGTGCGGATCCGTGGAGAGATCAGACAGACCGGGTGAAAACAGGATCTCTGAGTTGGATATGAAATAGAGCTACCAAACGTTTGGAATGGTTGAAGTAGAATACGGTTGCCTTGTATGTGTGGAATGGTTGAAGCGAAATACGGTTAGTTACCTTGTAAGTGTGGAGAGCGTAGAAGAGAATAGGATACCCAGTGTGTGTGGGAAATTCTTAAACAAAACAAACACTTTCTATTTGTGGAAATTTTAAAACAACAAACAGATACTTCGTATTTGATTCTTTTGATCACTGGAAGCCAGTAAAGACGAAATGAAAACAGATACGTGCTCTGTGTATGGTCATGAAGGCACAGTATGTGTACATGTCTGGTCGCACTAGGACCGGGGTTCTTTCTGATCTGATTACGATTTTAGCACCTGACATCCTGGCACAAGCAGATGGTGACTGACAATTCGCCCGTAGTGGCTCTGTCTGGTCGTGGGATATTATCAGAGTGAGGCTGTAATTCAGATGTTGTTTGAACATGAATCCCGACCACGAAATGCAAGACTGTGTGAACACACTCATGGCAGGAAGACAGGAAATGTCACCCGTCACTTGAAAAGCAGTCGCATAGAGACGGGCTAAGTGTGCGGAACAAAAAGCTACGGACCTAAAAGAGGCCCTTGTAGTACTCGCATCTGTGAGACTGCTGGGAGGAAACCATGCAGTTTGCTGTGCTGGGTTGTGCGAGATCACAGCACGTGGCACGAAAACTAGGATTTAACCAAAGTAAAATGCAACAGCAGACATGAGAATACAGTGACAACATTCATATTATATAATGTACGTGATGTGCACGCGCGCAGGCACATAAACAGAGAGGCGGACAGATAGAGGGTAAAAAATGACAAATACAGAGAGACAAAAGGGGGAGGGAGGGGAGAGAGAGGGGGGAGGGAGGAAGAAGGAGATAGATGAAGACAGACAGACAGGGACGGAGACACACAAAGTAAGAGGAAGGGAGGGAGGGAGAGAGGCAGACGGAGTGGGCGATGAAAACTGTTAGAATACTTTGCACTTGTAATTGTGTATGTGTGTGAAGAGAGGAAAAGAGAGAGAGGGGGAGGAGGCAGTGAGACAGAGACAGATAGAGAGAGAGACAGGACTGACAGACAGAGAAACAGACTGACAGACAGAGACAGACTGATAGAGAGACAGACGGACAGACAGCAAACAGAGAGAGAGAGAGAGAGGGGGAAGGAGGAGGGAAGAAGGAAGGGGTCACACACACACACACACACACACACACACACACACACGCACGCTAGCACACACACACACACACACACACACACACACACACACACACACACACACACACAGAGCACTGTAAGCTATCAAAACACTGCATACGTGCAACTGTTTACCGTGCAGACAGGAGATAGTCCTAGACAAGACAGCCAGACAGACAGACAGACGGACCAGCAGGCCCTTACACGCTGCACGAGGGGCACGACAAGACCTTGCATCTCACCCCGATTAATAAACCAGCACCCGCAAAGACAGCCGTGGGTGTGGGGTGGGTGCAGGAGAAACAATGGCTGCTGCTGTCAGACCGACAGTCACAAGGCTTTGTTGGCCGCTGGTGTGTGTGTGTGTGTGTGTGTGTGTGTGTGTGTGTGTGTGTGTGTGTGTGTGTGTGTGTGAGAGAGAGAGAGTATATGTGTATGTGTATGTGTGTGTGTGTGTGCGCGCGCGCGCGCGCGTGTGTTTATTACACTCAGTTAAATCTCCCCCCTTCCACCACCCTCTCTCTCTCTCTCCCTCCCCGCCCCCTTCGCCCCCGCCGCACGCACGCACACACGCGCGAACGCACACACCCTTATATAAGTTTTGAGCATTGCTTTGTGCTCTCTCTCTCTCTCTCTCTCTCTCTCTCTCTCTCTCTCTCTCTCTCTCTCTCTCACACACACACACACACACACACACACACACACACACATACACACACACACACATACACACACGCGCACATATACATGCACATACACACGCACGCACGCACACACACACATCCTCACAGAGAGAGAGAGAGAGAGAGAGAGAGAGGGGGGGGGGGGAGGGCACACGCGCACAGACATGAGATGTTGACGATGATGACAAGCTTTGAGTGAATTTGTCACACCCTGAAGTGTCGCTGGGATGTGGTCGTCAAAGCACCGCGTTTTGCTCCTTAATCAACCTTCCCTTATGGTTGTTCGTAATCAAACGGTTAGTTCGCGTTATTACATAGTGGACTGTCATGTAGTTCGCGCGTTACTAGACCGTGCAGTGCCAACTAGTTCGCGTTACTGCATAGTGGACTGCCGACTAGTTCGCGTTACTGCATAAGGGACTGCCGACTAGTTCGCGTTACTGCATAGTGGACTGCCAACTAGTTCGCGTCACTATACCATGAACTGCAGACTAGTTTGCATTAACAGATCATGGACTGACATTTAGTTCCCATTACTAGATAATGGACTAACAACTAGTTATCATTACTAGATCGTGGACTGACAACTAGTTCCCTGCACTAGATAACGGACTGACAACTAGTTCCCATTACTAGATAATGGACTGACAACTAGTTCGCGTTACTAGATAATGGACTGACAACTAGTTCCCTGCACTAGGTAACGGACTGACAACTAGTTTCCATTACTAGATAATGGACTGACAACTAGTTCGCGTTACCAGATCGTGGACTGACAACCCTGGAGTGGTCTCCGTGTTCCGATGGACTGTAAAGATCACGACTTGACCAGAGGGCAGATTGTAGTCAATCTCTTTTATTTATTTTTTTTTTTAATCAAGGCGGTGATCCCCAGCAACATCAGTTCGAATATGACAGCATCAGCGTTCTCGACCGTGACAACAGATGGTTTCAGCGTGGGGTGAAGGAGGCTATCCATATTGGCGCCAACAACCCCACACTCAACCGGGACCGGGGCAGACACACCTTGCCATCGGTGTACTACACCCTCATTGTTCAGTCACATGACCAGGGTTCGACCCCCGTGGTCGTGTGCACTGAACTCCACTTCACTCAGTAGCAACACCACCGCTGACGAAGACGGACGGAGGTCTGTCGAAAGCTCCAAGTAAGTGCTTATTTTCCCTGCTGAGTGACCTGTCTAAACTCGGTAGTCGTCCACAGTCTTGTTCGCACAGACAGTTGCAACTTCCTACAGATGGGTGTCTCTGCTGTAACGATATTTTCTCAAGGGACAGAATGCATTCCAATGCTCTGTGACATACTGCTTGCTGGTGCTCAGTTTACATGGGTCGCTGTTTTCAATAGGCTGTGAAATTGAATTTGATATAGGCCATCTCTTGTCCAAAATTTCACTTGTTGTTTTTTAAAGTGCCGTGAATTTGAATATTTGGTCGTGCCGAATGAAACGTTTCTTTACGAATCGACAGCGCAGAGTTAGGCCAACTGAACACACTCTGATTTCCATCGCAGGAGAGCGTGTCATATCATCTACAAATTGATCTCCTTTCACAGAGTGCTTTTATGCGGTTACTTCCCCTGGCACAAACTGGAACTCGATCCTGGAACATGCTGAACGGACCTTTCTGACTCCGCGAATCTGTGATCAACAATGGTACGTATCTGAACCACTGTAAATCTGAGATCAACAAGGGTACGTATCTGAACCACTATAAATCGCAAGCTAAAAAGACCGCGCAGTGCATAAGTTCAAAGAAAAGGATTGTCAGAATGGCGCGTGAAAAGACAACCTCGGTTCACAACCTCAAAGTATGTTCAATTAAGAACGGCTTAAGCTTCTCTGTACACAGAGGGGCCTCTCTCACTGTGCACCAATCAACACCCTTTTCACTGCATAGACCGGTGACACAGTTGGCAAGCGTCCAACTCAGCAACATTCACAAAGTTTATTTTATAGCAATGTTAATCTAAAACTGTGGAGGCGAATGGCGCTAGCAATTTTCATCAAACGCCGAAACGGTGGCTTTTATTGCAGACGGTAGAGGGAGGGAGGGGAGGGAACTACTTGACTTGACTACACATCTAAACATTGAATTGACGATGAAAAAAAAAAACCGCGGCAAGATGGACACACAAAAAAAAAGGTTATCAAACACGAATTTACTAAACATTGCGTTTTTCCATGGAAGACAGCAGGCTGGCTTTAATGAAACACAAATACCCATGCACACTCACCCCTTCACTATCGTCCCCTCCATGCCGTCTTCATCCAACGCCCTATCCCCCATCCTAAAGTCCGTCATTTTCCTTATATGTACTCATTCATTCCTGTGTCAATGTCACGTTAACAAATGATTACCCCACAGCATTGCTTCCAAACAAAACTTAACGAACAATGTCAAAAAATTCTCTCTCTCTCTCTCTCTCTGTGCCACCCTCTCTGTCTGTCTGTCTGTCTCTCTCTCTCTCTCTCTCTCTCTCTCTCTCTCTCTCTCTCTCTCTCTCTCTCTCTGCACTCTCTCTCTCTCTCTCTCTCTCTCTCTCTCTCTCTCATGCCACACAGTGACGATCGTCAT
>JADBJO010003028.1:170869-195869 GCA_016801955.1 Conus betulinus | reverse complement strand
CTGCGGAAACCTCGTCATGAGCAACGGGGGCTCCTACGGGTAAGCTTGATATTCTGTTGATAGGCACTCAGCAGAATTTCAAAAGGTCGGTCGAGCAACTACTGTTTTTTTTTTTTTGTTTGTTTGTTTTTTTTTTCAACGTTAAAGGGTCCCTGACACCTCGAGCATAATTTGAAAAGGATCTGTGGGCATGGTAACAGGCAAAATGGCCATTAGCCCCGCTATCAATCTATCTACCTGTCTGTCTGTCGGTCGACCTGTCCTGTCTGTCTGTCTGTCGGTCGACCTGTCCTGTCTCTCTGTCGGTTTACTCATCTTCCTTTTCTTCTCATTCTTTCTGTCGTGTTGGTTTGATTTTCTTTTTGTTAGTAGTATCGTCCGTGTTACTCTCATCTATGAATCTAATGCAGCGTACACAGCTAAAGAAAATGGAAGTACTATAAAAGAAAGAATGGATGAATAGAAGGCAGAAAAATGAAGGAGAGAAAAAAGTGTGTGTAGGGGCTGTCATGCGTGAGAGACAGACAAAGACAGAGGCAGAGAGAGAGAGAGAGAGAGAGAGAGAGAGAGAGAGAGAGAGAGAGAGAGAGAGAGAGAGAGAGAGACGAGAGTATGTGTGTGGGGTGTGTGTTAACGAACACACGTGGGTGCACACACACACACATACACACACACACACACACACACACACACACACACACACGCTAAACTGACGCATGCTCTCGCGCGCGTGCCACACACACACACACACACACACACACACACACACACACACACACACACACACACACACACATCCAAGCGTGTATGCGTGAGTTCACGTAAAAACATCTGGTCTACACCCAATTTTAATGGCTCTTCAACAAATTAGAACCAGTCCAACTGGTTGTCTTGAAAACAAAGCGGCTTTCTTCTTGTTCTTGTTCTTCTTCATCCTCTCTCTCTCTCTCTCTCTCTCTCTCTCTCTCTCTCTCTCTCTCTCTGTGTGTGTGTGTGTGTGTGTGTGTGTGTGTGTGTGTGTGTGTGTGTGTGTGTGTACATGTTCATATATGTGTGTGTGTGTGTGTGTGTGTGTGTGTGTGTGTGTGTGTGTGTGTGTGTGTGTGTGTGTAATGAAGTATGTGTGCGGTACTGTGGGAACTGGCGCACGATCTACATCACACGGAATACAGGAAAGTAAACAGTTTACCACATTTAAAGTTCACATGCCACGTCACGTGATAAATGCTTCTGTGTAAATTATACATTTTCAACTGCAGTGTCGATTGTGGCTTTTGTGGTCGCTATTGTTGTTTAGAAAATACTGACGGGAAATCTACATTCATGGTGTGTCAGTTCTTTCTGTCAAAATATAATAAAATCGACTTGGAGTGCTCTTTTAGTGACTCGGGTACCTCGTAAAGAAGATATCGGAAGTAAACGCACAGGGCACGCAACATGTCACGTACACATTCATTGTCGAGCATCTTAAAGATGGTGGGTTGTTTGGTTGGTTGGTTTTGTTTTGTTGGGGGGGGGGGGGGGGGGGGGGGGGGGGGGGGGAAGCGGGGGTTAGCTAGTGGCAGAACGAGGGAGTGGAGGGTAGGGAGGGAAAGGATAAGATAGAGTCCTTTTGTGTAATAGTGGCAAAAAAAAAAAAAAGCCAATCGTGAACATAGTTTGACACTTTGTTTTTGCTGCTGCTGCTGATGATTATGACAACATTAACATTCATATGTAATCCACCACGCCTACGTCTGGAGACACGCACAGACACACATAAATAAGAATACGTTTTTACTTTGTTGAGAAACCACCGAATGGCTGATATGCTGGGGGGGGGGGGGGGGGGGGGGGGGGGGGGGGGGGGTCTATTTTTCCCAGCAGCCGCTTACGACTAGATGTTCCATAGTTCGGCTTCATTCCTGGGGTTGGAAGTCTTCCACGGCGATGGCGCTATAACGGAGGTAAAAATAGTTCTATACAGTGGGTACGTTTACGGATGGTTTATATTCTACCGATTTTTTTTTTTTCAGTTCAAGCATCCTTTCTCCCCCACTTAACATTATGCTGACGCATTGTAGTGGAGACTAATGCCACGTGCAGTCATTTCCCATGCCGTATCCTGGGGTTTATCGTGAACGTGACGATACTGTAGTGAAAGAATAAAATCATTCCTAAGTGGAAACAACTGTTCTGCGCTGTCAACCACATTTGGGTCATATCAAACAATGCAGATGTTGCTGGACTACCGTTTTCGTCGCGTTTATATTAAGACTGCCCCCCACCCCCACCCCTCTCAGTCTCCTCTTTTCACCCCCTCGTTCGTAAGCTTGAGTGGCATATAATATGTCTACACGGCATTAACTACTACAAAATGAATATTTAGCCCAATCTTGACACATGCAAGACAGAGAGCAATAGACATTAGAGGCTGTGACGAAAGGGGGGGGGGGGGGGGGAGGTAAAGGGGTATAACCAGCGGAACCAGCTTCAAGCTAAAGAACTTGACGCAGATGTTTCTAGAGCCAGGAAGAGGAAGAGAAGGGGTCCTTGGGGGAGACAAAGATAAACAGAGAGAAAGACAGACAGACAGACAGACAGTCAGAATAGGGGGAGGGAAATGGTAGAGAGGGAATGGGGGGAAATGATGTGTGTGTGTGGGAGAAAATAAGAGTAAATGAACTTGTTTCGCTCACCGCCTTTTTTTCCTCTCGGAAAGTGTTTTCGGCCAAAGCAGTCACTGATTCCGCTAATTCATGCTCATCCCACTAATACCGCCAACAGTCACTGCTTTGTCTTGCATGACGTCAACACTCTTAACAGCACATTTTTACATCATACTTTAATTGTCCCGTTGTTGTTGTTGTTGTTGTTGTTGTTTGTTTTTCTCTCTTTTCAAAAAAAAAAAATTCTCCCCTCTTGCTGATTTTCTTCTCTCTTTCTTTCCTCCAGAGGAAGAATTCAAACGTTGTAGAAATGAATGAGCAGTTTAGAGGGGGTGGGGCGGGGGGGGGATAGGGGGGATTCTTGATTTTGGGGGTGGGGCGGGCAATAAATTGGAGTCTTGATCTTGAATGGGTTAAAAATTCTGTCCAAGTCGACTCAAATCTTGTATGTAGCCCAGCCAACCACGACGATCTCGTCTGGGCTGCCTGCAAGCAAGTTAAAAACGGAACTATGCGCGAATTGTCTCTGAGATGGACATACTACAGTCGGAATCTGATGAAGAAGTTCCGAGAAATGAGTTCAAGACCTTCGGGTCTTTTGGAAGAAAATCTGCCAGGATGCAGCATAGTCCAGCCTTCGAAAATTACAGTAACTCCCCTCTGTTCTCCCTCTCCCTCGTGTTCCATCCCGTCTGATACGTACCGAGAGAATTTTTATTGAAAGGTAATCTCCACATTGTTTTTTTTCTTTCTTTTCTTTCTTTCTTTCTTTCTTTTTCTGTCCTTTCTTATTTTCATTTTGTCGTTTATTCGTGTTTTTCGTTCTTTTCTTTTGTTTTCATGTTTCGTTTTTTCTTTGCTTTTCAGAATTTCGCGTCCATTTTGTCTATTCGTCCATGTTCCCTTAGAATTTCCATCCAATGTGTCTACAGGTATGGTTGGTTGTGCAACAGACTGCACGAGAAATGAAATCTTTATTTTTCATGTTTATAACTGCGTCGGAAAAATTCTTCGATTTTGGTTGGGGTTGTTTTAAAGGGGGGGGCGGGTGGGGGATGGAAATGGGCCTTAAGATGGGGGGGGGGGGGGGGGGGGGGGGGGGCTTAGATATTCTTAGACATCCATGCATTTATTTATTCGCTTGTTTCTGAATTTAAAGAAGGCTGGAAAGAACGACCATATGGGAATGTTTGACGAGCGAGAATTGTGGGTACAATTGTTAACACTGGTCATGCACTGAAAATGGTTCTTAAAAGCATTTCATTCGAAGCGTTTTGCGTGAACTACACTGTGTTGTTGATTACATAAAAATTGTAGTAAGACATGGTAAACAAATAGATAAAAAAAAAGTAAGCAAATCAAAAAAAGAAACAAAAAAGAAATGATTATGACAATAGCGTGAAGAGGAATACAAAATGGACAATGAAATTTGGGGGCCTAAACAAGGCATCCAAAAAGACAGTTAAAAATGAGAGAAAAAAAAAGAAAATTTTTGAAAAGGAAAAAAAAATGGACGGAATAATTATGCCGATAACACAAGAACGAAAAAAAACGAATATTTTGTTTAATGCATATATGCTTTTTTTCTTAATTAAACATATTCACTTTCTGAAGAAAGAGATATAAATTAACTCAGCGAGGAAAGTGGTGATGATAACATTTTCGCACAGATGCGGGACGCGCAAGACATCTTGCTATTTTAATAGCCAACGGACATGCCTGATTTATGATTTGTTTTTCCTCACTCGGCATTCCGCCCCTGCGAGAGATAAAAACGACAGAGCAGTGGGGAGTTCTCAAAGAGAGATAGAGAGAGAGAGAGAGAGAGACTGCGAGACAGATGGTCAGATTGTTACAAAACTGCAACACATGCACACGCATGAAAGAGAAAATGAATGGATAATTACTCACATTCCCGCCTTCAGGTCGGCTCCAAGAACCGAAAAAACGGCGAAGAGTAATACAATACATAATCCGTGAAAGTTCCCCATGGTGTTCAAAATCTCCACTAACAACGCTGCACACGTCTTTCGCGGTCTTCACAGTAGCCGACTCAAACCATTCACATTCAGAATCCTGAACTGTTCGGGGGGAATGCCCAACCAAAAACAGGTAACGTAAAACAACATGGTGTATTATCCCATGTTTAAAAACACGACAGTCGTTATCAACACAAATGAGAAAAAAATTGCCGAATGAAACGAAAAGAAAAAAGTTTGAGAGACGAATTACGAACAGCTGACTCGAATGAGATCTGCTTTCTTCATCAGCTGAAAAAAAGTTGGGTCGGCGTGCGGGCTCGGGAGGGAAAGTCGGGGGGCTTTTCCCCAAAACACACACCTGAGAAAATCCCCGCCGTCCTTCCGAAGACGCGAGACCGGTTGAGTGTGAGAGAGAGAAAGGGGAAGGTAGGATATGTAGTCACCAGCGAAACTCCGCCTGCCTTTGCCAAACTTTCTGATCGTCTGCTTTCTCGCCTGCTTGAGGAAACTGACGAGCTTTGCACTCGGCGACACGCGCGCGACGCCTCGCTTTCGGGACGAGGCCGCCGGGGAAGGGGCGCGTGAGCTCGTGCAGGGGTGGAAGGCCCACAGGAGCCGAGAGTGACATCCAGGGTGGAGGGGGAGAGAGCGGGTAGATCTACTGCCGAGATTGGTGGGTGGAGGTGGAGGTGGAGTGTGTCCCATTGTCAACTTCAAGCAGAGAGCACGAGACAAATTGTGACCAGACACATTATCACCCCGTGACTTTATTTTCTCTCCCTCCCCCCCCCCCCCCCCCCCTTTTTTTTTTTTTTGTTGCTTTTTTTCATTCCAGTCAATTGGTTAAAGCTAGGTAACTCAGCTTACTGAAGTCACCATCTGCTAACACTCCTTTGCCTTTGGAATAATCGAGTTGTATGTTGTCTTTGATTTTTGCAATCCTTGTTTGAAAAATTGTCATAGATAAATAGATAGATAGAAGATAGGTAGACAGACCGACAGACAGATAAAAAAGATAGATGGATAGACAGACAAACAGACAGATATATAGATGTAGAGACCGACAGACCGATAAAAAGATAGATGGATAGACAGACAAACAGACAGATATATAGATGTAGAGAGAGATAGAACATAGATAAGGAGAGAGAGAGAGAGAGACAGAGAGAGAGAGAGAGACAGAGAGAGAGAGAGAGAGAGAGGAGGAGAGAGAGAGAGAGAGAGAGAGAGAGACAGAGAGAGAGAGAGAGAGAGAGAGAGACACAGAGAGAGAGAGAGAGACAGAGACAGAGAGAGAGAAGGCAAAATACAAGTGACCATTCCAATGTCCAGTAACGAAACAAACTGAATTTTTGTAAAGACGCGACAAACAAACAAGCAAAAAAAGGATAGGTACATAATATACATACATACATACATACATACATACATACATACATGCGTACACACATACAAACGCACATACATGCACGCATACATACACGCACGCATACACACACGCGCGCGCGCGCGCGCGCGCACGCACGCACGCACACACACATATACATGTAAATGTACATACACGCATGCGTACAAGCAGACAGACGGACAGAGGCCCTGCAGAGGCGTAGACCTACATGGCAGGGACTGTCTCAGACTGGCTATTTTGCAGTCGCTGCGGTCATCGTTTCGTGACTGCTCTGAACTGTAAGATGGCATTGCAGAGGTGACTGGCGTGTCACTTTCTTTCTTGTGCGTTTTTTTTTTTTTTTTTTTTTTTTACTGTCTGCGGTTTCAGACCACTTTGGTCCATGGAACTACTGGCCTGGCTATGAATACAGATGGCCTGGCTAGGAATACAGACCATCTGCAGTGGTCATCTGGCCTGGCTAGGAATACAGACCATCTGCAGTGGTCATCTGGCCTGGCTAGGAATACAGACCATCTGCAGTGGTCATCAGGCCTGGCTAGGAATACAGACATCTGCAGTGGTCATCTGGCCTGGCTAGGAATACAGACCATCTGCAGTGGTCATCAGGTCTGGCTAGGAATACAGACCATCTGCAGTGGTCATTAGGAATACAGACCATCTGCAGTTGTCATCTGTCCTGGCTATGAATACAGACCATCTGCAGTGGTCATCTGGCCTGGCTAGGAATATAGACCATCTGCAGTGGTCATTAGCAATACAGACCATTTGCAGTGGTCATTAGGAATACAGACCATCTGCAGTGGTCATTAGGAATACAGACCATCTGCAGTGGTCATCTGGCCTGGCTATGAATACAGACCCATCTGCAGTGGTCATCTGGCCTGGCTAGGAATATAGACCATCTGCAGTGGTCATTAGGAATACAGACCATCTGCAGTGGTCATTAGGAATACAGACCATCTGCAGTGGTCATTAGGAATATACAGACCATCTGCAGTGGTCATCTGGCCTGGCTAGGAATACAGACCATCTGCAGTGGTGCAGTGGTCATCTGGCCTGGCTAGGAATACAGACCATCTGCAGTGGTCATTAGGAATACAGACCATCTGCAGTTGTCACCTGTCCTGGCTAGGAATACAGACCATCTGCAGTGGTCATCTGGTCTGGCTAGGAATACAGACCATCTGCAGTGTTTATATGGCCTGGCTAGGAATACAGACCATCTGCAGTGGTCATTAGGAATACAGACCATCTGCAGTTGTCATCTGGCCTGGCCATGAATACAGACCATCTGCAGTGGTCATCTGGCCTGGCCAGGAATACAGACCATCTGCAGTGGTCATCTGGCCTGGCTAGGAATACAGACCATCTGCAGTTTTTCTGTGCACATATTTTGTCATTATTTGATATGCATCAACCCTTTGGGACAACTGTAGTGAACATAATTTAAAATTAATTCATCGTCTGTACAAACGAGCATTGAAATTAGTATTGTTAAAATCAAGCTCCATAACTGATGAAGATTACAAACAACTCAAAATATTAACCTTCCCAAACAGACTCTTTTTCAATAAAGCCCTTTGTATGCATAACGTTATTAATGGAACAGCTCCCCAAAAGATTACAGAAACATTTAGAGTCAATTGCCATAGACATAATCATTTATTGTCCATTCCTAGACCACGCAACAATTTATACAAATCCAGTTTTGTATATTCAGGTGGAAAAATCGGTGGAATAAACTCACAAAACCCTTAAAAAATACAAAAAATAAAAACACATTTAAGAAAAAAAAATTGAAAGATTATCTCATGAATCGTTAACCACATATGATACTGAAAAAAAATGTCCATCCTGTGCAGAAAAGAAATACATTGGTAAAAGATACACACTTCGTGAATATAACCATAGGGGCGGCAATGACCATTGATAACTTTTACGTGAATGGAAGTGAGTGGATAAAGGGGAGGAGAAGGGGGGGGGGGGGTAAAGACGGTATGTTTAATTTTCTTTTGATGAAAGGCATTGTACATGATTTGACTTTTTTTCTCTCTCTCTCTTTCTTTTTCTTTTTTCGTAGATGGCTTGATGTAAAAAAAAAAAAAAAAAAAAAAAAAAGCAGATATGTTGCTTATTCAATGTTTCCATCTCTACACACACACACACACACACACACACACACACACACACACACACCGAAAAACTCACACACGCAGAAAGACACACGAGCGCGTCAACACCAGCAAACACGCGCACAGTGATAATTGGATATCGTTAATCAGTCCGGGGGAAAAGACGTGTCTTTAGGGAGGTTTTAAAAGTCTCTAAAGAGTCCATGTTACGCAGAGAAGAAGGGAGCCATTCCACAGAGCAGGTGGCTGGTAAGAAGAAGATCGTTGGCCTGAAGTCTTCCGTCTATCATCTTACACAGATTTGTTTGTTCGGGACCATTGAGCGTCTCTGGCTCGCCATTATGGAGTTACCTTCGAAAATCTGTATACACACACTTCTGCCGGCAAAGACTCTTGAATACAGCCTATCGTCTTCAACAGAATGGTTTGATCGGGAATATTCTTCTCTTTGTTCATAGGATATGGAGTTACCTTCCAAAATCTTTATGTCCACTTGTATGTATATTCATGTACAAATGGCGTATGCGTATATTGTGATGAGTATTATGAAAAGAGTTATTTTTCGAATTGTGTTTGTACAAATTGCACTCTTTTATTTGCCATTGTATTGTCAAATAGTTCTCTCTCTCTCTCTCTCTCTCTCTCTCTCTCTCTCTCTCTCTCTCTCTCTCTCTCTCTCTCTCTCTCTCTCTCTCTCTCTCTCTCTCTCTCTCTCTCTCTCTCTCTCTCTCTGTGTGTGTGTGTGTGTGTGTGTGTGTGTGTGTGTGTGTGTGTGTGTAGTATATTGTTGTGTGTACTAAGCTAACATATAAAGAGGTTTACTCCTGATCAAAAACCCGGAAAGACGGGTTTTTTTCTTCTTCTTTTTTTTTTTTTTTTTTTTTTTTTTTTTTTTTTGTAAACCAACTCAACTTATTTTCATATAGAGCTTAGGATGTTTCATTGCGGAAAGTATCTTCAGAGTAATCCATAACTTCTAAATAGCTCTTTCAGACATACAGAAATAAACCTTCAACAGGAAAATTGGAAAAGCTGCGTCATTGAAATATTTAAACAGTCTAAAAAGTCGTCGAATAACATTTCAGTTTGATTTAAATGAAATGGCACAAATGAACACTATATATTTACCGTGCCTTAGAACGTTCTTAAAATGCATTTGAAATTTCAATAAAACCAGTTTGTGGGGTTGAGCTTTTGCAGCGTGCGGGTGCGCGCGTGCCCTCTTCAATTATTTGTCGGGTTGGTGGTTTGATTCTCAATTACTTTGAATTAGCACGCTAATCTGTGTAAAGATTTAATCATAGATATCTTGTACCGTATGGTTTATGCAAAACCTGAATGTTTGAAATATTCATTCAAAATATTGTCTATCCTCTAGTAAAGACACAGTTTTTAAAGATTTGGGGGCGGGGGGGAGGGGGAGAAATTTTTTGTCTCGTATGTGTGTTTGTGACTGTCTGTCTGTCTGTCTGTCTGTCTGTCTGTCTGTCCACAATGAAACGTGAAAGCCAGTGTGTTGGGTCTTAATCCAGATTCACAGGGTGGGTTGTGGTCAGTATCTCTAATCCACTAAAAATTTGAACTCTGTAGGTGCAAAATTGAGAATTACTTTCGTTGTTAATCATGTTCTGTTTTTTTGTTTCGTTTGGTTTTATCTTTCTTAAGTGGAAACATAGACCAACAGGAGAGGAGGTCTGTTTCACGCCTTGCTTTCCCACAATTCTCCCTTGTCGGAGTCCCGATCTCTTGTGTAGGTCACTAACAACTTCTGGGTTCCACAGTCGTCTCCCCGTGGGTCGCGGGAGACTTGTTCCACTGACAGGGATGCTCTCCCAGGTGGCCACAGGTGATATCAGCTGTGTTGACCGCTGCTCGGTGAGGTCAGTCCACAGTCGCTGTTATGTCAGAGAGCCGTGGGTCGGTCCACTGAAAGTGAACAGCAGTTCACACGGAACCGGAACCAAGTGCTGGCACCAGTCCTCCAGGAAGGAAGAAAAGGACCCAGACACCAGTCCTGCAGGAAAGAAGAAAAGGGACCCAGACACCAGTCCTGCAGGAAGAGAGAAGGGGACCCCAGACACCAGTCCTGCAGGAAGAAAGAAGAGGACCCAGACACCAGTCCTGCAGGAAAAAAGAAGAAGACACCCAGACACCAGTCCTACAGGAAAAAAAGAAGACACCCAGACACCAGTCCTACAGGAAAAAAGAAGACACCCAGACACCAGTCCTGCAGGAAAAAAGAAGGCACCCAGACACCAGTCCTACAGGAAAAAAGAAGACACCCAGACACCAGTCCTGCAGGAAGAGAGAAGGGGACCCAGACACCAGTCCTGCAGGAAGAGAGAAGGGGACCCAGACACCAGTCCTGCAGGAAGAAAGAAGAGGACCCAGACACCAGTCCTGCAGGAAAGAAAGAAAGACACCCAGGCACCAGTCCTGCAGGAAGAGAGAATACACCCAGACACCAGTCCTGCAGGAAGAAAGAAGACACCCAAACACCAGTCCTGCTGCAGGAAGAAAGAAAGAGGACCCAGACACCAGTCCTGCAGGAAAAAAGAAGACACCAGACACCAGCCCTGCAGGAAGAGAGAAGACACCCAGACACCAGTCCTGCAGGAAAAAAAAGAAGACACCCAGACACCAATTCTGCAGTAAGGAAGAAGAGGACCCAGACACCAGTCCTGCAGGAAGAGAGAAGACACCCAGACACCAGTCCTGCAGGAAGAAAGAAGACGCCCAGACACCAGTCCTGCAGGAAGAGAGAAGACACCCAGACACCAGTCCTGCAGGAAGAGAGAAGACACCCAGACACCAGTCCTACAGGAAGAGAGAAGACACCCAGACACCAGTCCTACAGGAAGAAAGAAGACACTCAGACACCAGTCCTGCAGGAAGAGAGAAGACGCCCAGACACCAGTCCTGCAGGAAGAAAGAAGACACCCAGACACCAGTCCTGTAGGAAGAGAGAAGACACCCAGACACCAGTCCTGCAGGAAGAGAGAAGACACCCCCAGACACCAGTCCTGCAGGAAGAGAGAAGGGGACCCAGACACCAGTCCTGCAGGAAGAGAGAAGACACCCAGACACCAGTCCTGCAGGAAGAGAGAAGACACCCAGACACCAGTCCTGCAGGAAGAGAGAACACACCCAGACACCAGTCCTGCAGGAAGAGAGAAGACACCCAGACACCAGTCCTGCAGGAAGAGAGAAGACACCCAGACACCAGTCCTGCAGGAAGAGAGAAGGGGACCCAGACCCCAGTCTGAGAGAAAAACCAGAACAAGACAGGACAGCCCCCGTCCGGATCCCAATCCAAGACCCCTGCCAAGGACCAGTCTGATATTGTACCACCCAAACCACAGACTGGGATACCGTGTCAATGGGGGCTTAGGCCAATAAGACGTAAAAGAACCACATCTACGCAGTCCCCTGCCTGCACGAAACCGGCGTGTGCGTGTGTGTGTGCGTGCGTGTATGTATGTATGTGTCTGTGTGCGCGCGTAGGTGTCTGCGTGCGTGCGTGCGTGTGTGTCTGAGAGAGAGAGAGAGAGAGAGAGAGAGAAGAGAAAGAGAGAGAGAAGAGAGGAGAGAGAATATGTATGTGTGTATTCGTGCGTGTGTGTGTGCGTGCGTGCATGCGTACGTGTGTATGTGTACATGCGTGCGCGTGTGTACATGCTTGAGTGCGTGCATGCGGGCGTGCTTGTCGCGTGCGCCCTTCAGATTAGGAGATGTGGCTTAATCAGTGGCGAATTGTGGCGAACAGCCGGCGCTTGAAATGGAGGCAGACAGCCAGTCAGATTAAGCGGAAGGTGTGAATGCCTTCGATATGTGCAATGAGACTAACCATCAAAAAAGCGAAGATACTAAGCCTCTCCCTTCTGATTATGGTGGATGAAAAAAAAAAAAAAAACGACTGTGCCCAGACAAATGAAAAGTGTCTGGTAAGGGACGCAATTTATATATTTTTTTTTCTTTTTGGTGTCCCATCTTCTGTGCCACCTCAGTGGCAGTGCACCCACGCCGCTCATTCCGACACACCGTCCACAGCAGCAGCCCGGTCAGTCCTGCCGCGGCCCCGGCACCGACAATCCACAGGGAGTTGCCAATTTCAAGTCGTCAAGAGGCAACCCACTGGAGGAGACACTGCACTGCTGCCGAGTCACTTGGGTGGTGTTCAGTGGCGCCTGTTCTGATCCAGCATACGCAGGACACCACCTACTAAGCCCCATACTGACGACAATATTTGCTTAGTCGCGGAGCCGGCGTGAGTGAGCTCTCCCTCCGGAGGGAGCCACCACGTCCGTCCAACGACAGCCTCCATGGACTCGCCGATACCGGTGACCCCGACGGAACCAAACCAAGACCACAGACGTGGGGAAGACATCGAAACTGTGGTCACCATGGAGCAGGGCATGAAGGGCCACACAATTTGAGACTTTTTATGCTGATCGATGAGAATGAGGATGATTAAGATGATGATGCTACGGATTCCTATTCCGGTCTGAGACTGCATCACAGGGCTGTACTCTACGCTTCCTTGCATACTACTGTCCCGGCGACAACCAGGCCTGAGAGATACAGACACCTGCAGTGTTGGTCACTCTCAGAGACGCATCCATTAAGTAGATGAAACTCGACTGTGTGGTCCCCAGTCTTCCCAACTGAGCCCATAGGAAACTCAACTCTGGGTAGGAGCCGGTCGGGGCAGAAAAAAAATCCACAAGACTCTGATGGGAATCGAACCCACGACCTCCGAGCCGGGACTCCGTGACACTAACCACTTCGCCGCGGCGGCTGTTAATGGACGGGATTTCTTTTCCTGCAAAGATTGCCTTAAGCGTGCAGACTTTGCTGCGTCATTTTCGCGGTTGCTGTTTTGGTTTGTGTTACGGCGTTACGCTTCAGCCAGTTCCAGTCATGTGGGCAGAGGGTGCAGCCACCTGTGAAGAAAGATACGACACTGACGAACCCTCAGTTCGGTCTGTTGAAACTTCGCTGGATTTGGAGAAGAAAAAAAAAAAGGAAAAAAAAAAAAAAAAAAAGGTGTTTATACTCTCTCTCTCTCTCTCTCTCTCTCTCTCTCTCTCTCTCTCTCTCTCTCTCTCTCTCTCTCTCTCTCTCTCTCTCTCTGTCTCTCTCTCTCTCTGTCTCTGTCTCTCTCTCTCTCTCTCTCTCTCTCTCTCTCTCTGTCTTCTTCTCTATCCCTCTCTCTCGTCTCTCTCTCTCTCTCTCTCTCTCTTTATTTTTTTTTCTCTTGTTTGATATAAAAACAATGTAAAATTTTGGATCTTAAATTCAAATCTAAGATGGAAACTGCAAACACAGAGAGAGGAACATCGTAATAAGATTAAACACGTGTGTGTGTGTGTGTGCGTGCGTGCGTGCGTGCGTGCGTGCGTGCGTGTGTGTGTGTGTGTGTGTGTGTGTGTGTGTGTGTGTGTGTGTGTGTGTGTGTGTGTGTGTGTGTGTGTGTGTGTGTGTGTGTGTGTGTGTGTGCGCGTGCGTGCGTGTGTGTGCAACCGCACGCAGGCGTGCAAGCGTGCGTGCGTGCGTGAGTGCATACGCGTGTGTGTGAGTGTGTGTGTGGAATTTGCAAACAGGAAGACAGATAGGAAGAGACAGACAGAGAGACAGAGATAGAGAGGCAGAGGCAGAGAGACAGAGACAGCGAGAAAGAGGGGCCAGTTCACATCTAATTCATTCTCCCCAGAGATTGGCGCAGTGTCGATGGCAGAGGGAAGCGAGCGGTAGAAGAGGCCTGTCTGTCTCCGCTGCACAAGGGAAGCCTTGTCTGCCGCCGCCTAATCTGTTTGTTACATCACTGTAACGAACGATCCTGCTCTTTTTGAAAAAACAAAATGTCTAAAACAGCGAAGTGCACGTGTACACACATCCATGACGTCTTCCTCGTCGACACATGCGATTTAATTAAAAAGGAAAAAAAAAAAAGAAAAAAAAAAAAAGGAAAGAAAGAAAGAAAGAAAAAAAGAAAGATAAAAGAAAGGAAAAGAGAGAAACAAAGAAAGAAAAGAAAGAAAGAAAAGGAAAAGAACAACAAACAACAAAAGGAAAAAAAAAAGAATCACTTGCATGCATGGATGCACGAGCACGAGCTGCTCACCTACATGAACGCACATAGACATGCACTTATACATTTAGACGTATACAAGTATTGAGTGAACACACACACACACACACACACACACACACACACACACACACACACACACACACACACACAGAGGGAGGGAGGAGGAGGAGAAAAAGCAGAACAAGAACAACAACAATAGCAACAACGACGACAACAACAACAACAAGATGATGATCATGATCATAATGATGATGATGCACTAGTACATGAATAAACCCAGACGCCATGTATCAGACGACAAACACTTCAGCAAGCAAATTAATGTCTATCCATGGCAAACATACAGACAGGCATGGTGAGTGTGAGCCAGGGGAGGACAAAACACACAGACATTGCATGGTGAGTGAAAACATACAGACATTGAAAGGACAAACAGGAGGAGGACAAGGACAAACACACACACAACAGACATTGCATGGTGGTGAGTGTGAGTTAGGGGAGGACAACATCAGACATTGCATGAGAGTCAGGGGAGGAAAACATACACAGACATGCATGGTGAGTGTGAGAGGGGAGGACAAACACACAGACATTGCATGGTGAGTGTGAGTCCGGGAGGACAAACATACAGACATTGCATGGTGAGTGTGAGTCAGGGGAGGACAAACACACAGACATTGCATGGTGAGTGAGTCAGGGGAGGAAAAACATACAGACATTGCATGGTGAGTGTGAGTCAGGGGAGGACAAACATACAGACATTGCATGGTGAGTGTGAGTGGGGGAGGACAAACACACAGACATTGCATGGTGAGGTGAGTGACAAACATACAGACATTGCATGGTGAGTGTGAGTCAGGGGAGGACAAACACACAGACATTGCATGGTGAGTGTGAGTCAGGGGAGGACAAACATACAGACATTGCATGGTGAGTGGGGAGGACAAACACACAGTTGCAGGGCGAGGACAAACACACAGACATTGCATGGTGAGCATGGTGAGTGCGAGTCAGGGGAGGACAAACACACAGACATTGCATGGTGAGTGTGAGTCAGGGGAGGACAAACACACAGACATTGCATGGTGAGTGAAAACATCCAGACAGACATTGCATGTTGAGTGAAAAACATACAGACATTGCATGGTGAGTGTGAGTCAGGGGAGGACAAACACAGACATTGCATGGTGAGTGAAAACATACAGACATTGCATGTTGAGTGAAAACATACAGACATTGCATGGTGAAAACAAACAGTGTGAGGTCAGTCAGGGGAGACAAACACACAGACATTGCATGGTGAGTGTGAGTCAGGGGAGGACAAACACACAGACATTGCATGGTGAGTGAAAACACACAGACATTGCATGGTGAGTGTGAGTCAGAGGGGAGGACAAACATACAGACATTGCATGGTGAGTGAAACATACAGTCAGGTCAGGGGAGGACAAACACACAGACATTGCATGGTGAGTGTGTCAGTCAGGGGAGGACAAACACACAGACATTGCATGGTGAGTGAAAACACACAGACATTGCATGTTGAGTGAAAACACACACAGACATTGCATGGTGAGTGTGAGTCAGAGGGAGGACAAACACACAGACATTGCATGGTGAGTGTGAGTCAGAGGAGGACAACACATACAGACATGCATGGTAAGTGTGAGTCAGGGGAGGACAAACATACAGACATTGCATGGTGAGTGTGAGTCAGGGGGAGGGGACAAACATACAGACATTGCATGGTGAGTGTGAGTCAGGGGGAGGGGACAAACACACAGACATTGCATGGTGAGTGTGAGTCAGGGGAGGACAAACACACAGACATTGCATGGTGAGCGTGAGTCAGGTCAGGGGAGGACAAACATACAGACATTGCATGGTGAGTGTGAGTCAGAGGGAGGACAAACATACAGACATTGCATGGTGAGTGTGAGTCAGGGGAGGACAAACACACAGACATTGCATGGTGAGCGTGAGTCAGGTCAGGGGAGGGACAAACATACAGACATTGCATGGTGAGTGTGAGTCAGAGGGAGGACAAACATACAGACATTGCATGGTGAGTGTGAGTCAGGGGGAGGACAAACACACAGACATTGCATGGTGAGTGTGAGTCAGAGGGAGGACAAACATACAGACATTGCATGGTGAGTGTGAGTCAGGGGAGGACAAACAATGGGGAAAACAGGAGGATGGAGCACCCATTTAGAAAAAAAAAGAAAAAGAAAAGAGAAAGAAAAAAAAAGGAAAAAAAAAGACTAATACATGGAGGTTGGAGGACAATAAACTGAAGAAGAAGAAGACGAAAAAGAAAAACGGAGAAGAAGAAGAAGGAAAATGGGAGGGGTTGGGGAGAAGAAAAGAAGTAGAGGTGGAGAAGTAAAAGAAGAAGGGAAAAGAGAATGAACGAAGAAAAGGGACAAGTTATGACGAGGGAAAGACAGAAGAGGTACCCGTTGTTTTTTCACTCCCGGCGTTGTATACAAGGAAGCATACAGGAAATGTGAAAGCATGACAGCATTGTTCTTGTGGTAGAAATTCCCAAAATGCGTACATTAATCATAAACATGCGGTAACTGTAATGCCCCTAAAAGAGATTACAAATGAAGACGTATTTTACAAGTTCAAAAGCTGATTCAATGCTTTACATTAAAAACAAGAACAGATCGTAACTTAAATGCTTTATATAGGTAAATGGACAGATTTCTAGTTGTTCGTTCATTATTGGAAGCTAGAAGTAAACTTAATCTGAAAAGACTTGGAAATCTGTAGTATTTCAAATGTATATAACGTTCTCTTATTTCGCTTAGTAAAGGACAGCACAGAACAAAATGCACTTCATCTTCTTTCTCTTTTTTACACAATGGACAAATCAAAAATCAACAGGGGTATGTTGTTTGTATCGACATCTATGTACAGCAATGTCTGAAATACCCAGTCTGAATCTTGTTTGTAATAATCTTGACATGTCTGTCTAGATTTAACGTTAAATGCATTTTATCCATTGCTATTGTACAAAAGGTCTTATATACACTAAATCTGTCACTGTTCTTGACGTGAAAATCCCATTCTTGCCATCTGCAAAGTACAAGTCTTTCTTTAAAGTCAGCGATAAACTGTTCCACTCCCTCAACACCTTGGTTTAACCACACATAACCAAAACCAAACATGTATAACTTACAGCGAATATCAGACGCCCAGTTTGTCTTATCACGAGAGTCTAACTCAAATAATGTTCTATATGCTTTTCGCGGTAATCTTGACTCATCCATTCTTGTCAACTTTAACCAGTAGTGCATGCACCTAACGGCAGAATTTATGTAAACAGGGTATCTATTTGTCTCACCATACACAAGGGTCATTCGGTGTTTGTAACTGAACTCCTAAAAACTTTTTCAGAGCAAAGAGATGTACTTTTTCACAAAAGTGTGCAGCATTACTTAGCCCCACAATTCAGCACCATACTGAACAATGGGTGTATCTGCGCGTCAAATAGTTTTAATATACAGCAAGAGAATTGCATTTTAACTTACGTAATTTTTTGCAATATACATAACAACATACTTTGCTCTGCAGGCAAGGTTCTTACAAGAAACAGTAAATCTCAACCGTGTTGAAAAATAGATGCCTAAATATTTAAAAACATTAACCACAGGCATAAGGATTCCATTGTAAGTCCAATGTTCACTAGCTGCTAAGTACCCACCTTTTCTAAATACAACTATATTACTTTTATTCATATTCACATTCAGATGGAGTGTTGTTGCTGCCCTATGTAGACTATTTAGTTGCGTCTGTAGCCCAACTATTGTTTCCGACAGAAGAGCTATGTCATCTGCCAAAAGTAATATAAATAGTTCAAAATAATCATGCATAAAAATGTTGCACCATGCCTCCCATTTCTAATCACTTCTATTGCTAATTCATTTATAAATAAAGAGAACAGCAGTGGACTTGTAACATCCCCTGTTTTTACCCCCCCCCGGGTACAGTTTATGTAGTCTGTCAATTTTGCACCAGAGCGAATTCTAGCTCTGACTGTAGAGTACACATGCTATGAATACACCGAAAGAGTTTTCCTTGATGCCATTTTTTTACCAGAATAGGCCACAGTAGATCCTTTCTATAGAGTCAAAAGCTTTCTCAAAGTCAATAAAGGCGACATAGAGTTTACGGTTAAAGCAAAACTGTTTTTGTATTAAAGCTAATAATGTGTACATGTGATCAATGGTGGAGTATCCCCTTTTAAACCCCGCTTGATATTCCCCCTGTGTGATATTATGCAGCTCAATCCATTCTTGAATCCTATTGTTTACTATAGAACTATAAACTTTACTACTTGTATTACATAATGATATCCCTCTATAATTACCGGGATCGTCTACATTACCTTTTTTAAATAAAGGTAAGACAATGGTTTCTGTCCAGTTATCTGGGAAAACTCCCTTATCAAACAGAGTGTTAAAACAGTTTAACAAAGAAGTCAATTACTCGATCACCAGCATTTTCAGCAACTCGCCAATAATTTCATCTGGACCAGCGGATTTACCGTTCTTTAACTTTCTTATAGCCAAAACACTTCTTCTCTAGATATTGGGCGGTTCATGGAACCACCATCTTCATATTCATCAAAACTATCATCAATGATGTCGTTAGATACTAATGTAAATTCGTTTTCTAAATTTGTTTCAAGCAACTGTTTAAAATGTTTATACCAATCATCAATTGTTATATTGTTACGTGGCTGCTTTCGTTTTGAAGACATTTTATGGACATTTACCCAAAACTCCCTTTGATCACTTATGGAATCAACCAACGCCCCTAACAATTGCTCATTGTGCTGATTTTCTTTAAATTTTAACAAATTCTTATACTCTCTCCTAGCTATGCAGTAAGCATCACGATCAGAACTATCCTTCGTTTGCCGAAATATGTGTAGCAATCCTTTTGCTTTCGATTTACTTAGTTTACATTCTTTGTCATACCAGTCATTTTGTTCATCAGTATTGTTTCAAACAGAATTGTTTTTCCATGCAAGAAGAGTAAGTTTTAATACATGTAAGAAACATATTCAAAGCTTCATTGCAGTCACGATCAATCATATCAATAGCACTGTCAAGAGATGACAATGCTTCATCTGAATGCATTGCAGTGACATAAGTATGTTCAAAAAGAAGGCTTCCACACAAACTTTTTAATAACCTCACGTTCCTTTCCAGCGATCAATAACCCAGGGTTTAGATTTGGCAATTCAAAATGAAGCTCGACGGGTAAATGGTCAGATTCTAATCGTTCTGATATATATAAACTGCAAGACGATAGAACAAGTGAAAAATAATTCTCGAGATATCAAAAAATAGTCATTTACACTACACCCTGACTCTGATATATAAGTGTAGTGCCCATCGAGGTCCCCATGACATATTCCATTTAATATACACAATCCAAGTGAAGTACACATATCCAACAAACATTTTCCATAGCCATTGATTATACTGTCGGAAGATTTTCTTTCCGAAAAATTGGAGCAACTGGTTAGATCAACACCATACTCATCATGCTCATAAAAAAATATCTTGAGAGACATTTGCAGTTCTACTGTTCAAATCTCCGGATAGAATCACATGTATATTGTTCAAGTCAAGCATACACTCAGTAAGGCAATCTTCCAGAGAACATATACCGTTGTCTATATCAAAATAAGCATAATAAGGTGAACCCTCAGGAGGCACATATGCACAAACATACAACACACATCTTCTGCAAGATCAAACAAAATCCCGTCAATCAAAAAGAAAAGAGCATTTGAGCAATCTACCTGGAGTTCTCTGACATAGTTACAAAATCATTCTTAATCAGACATATTACCCCTCCTGAACGTCTGCCTTGTCTAGTAAACTTAACAGCAGGTTTGCTAAACACAGTATAACCCGTAAACACATGAATTCAAGATGTTCAACAAAAGTCTCTACCAGACAGATAAAGTCAAATTTGGACAAATAAGAGAGAAAATCTTTATTGTGAATCTTAGAAAGAATTCCATTAATATTCCAGTGCAGGAACGTAAAATATTTTGAATGTGTATTATTAATTTTATCTCCGTTATCAAGCAGAATATGTTTACCTTTGTTACAATTCTCGTTACGTCTTTCATGATCAGACACTGACAGCTCTCTCTCATTGGCATAAATAGGAATAAAAACACTGTCATCGCTGCTACACTTTTTCTTTTGTGACCACCCCCTATCTTCCGTTGTGACACCACGTGCTCTTTCACTGGCATGAACAGGAATAAAAACACTGTCATCGCTGCTACACTTTTTCTTTGTGACCACCCCCTATTCTTATCCGCTGTGACACCACGTACTCTTTCACTGGCATAAACAGGAATAAAAACACTGTCATCACTGCTACACTTTTTCTCTTGTGACAGCCCCCTATTGTTTTCCGCTGTGGCACCACGTGCTTTCTCTGAAATAAGTCTCTGCTCTGCATTATAATCATCCCTAGTTCTCTGGTCAGCTGCTGTGTCATTGTCATTAGACGGAAAACATGCCAATTTTTCACTTTCATAACAATACATTTCACTATAATCGGAAGAAACAAAATCTGAAAGCTGGTTACCATCACTATTTACAAAACAATCATACTCCGGCGCCACCACAGAACCCATGTTTACATTGTCAGAGGCAGAATGTTCACTCACTGTGGCAGCGTCGTTGTCCGCATCGCACACTTTCTTCTCGGCACGGGATTTTTGCACACACCACACTGAAGATACCGGTGTCACTGTAGGGCGGCCTCCCCCCTATTTTATTTCTTTTAGGTTTTGTCCATCACTGTCGTCAAGGCCATACTTCTTCCCCTCGACAAGAAGATGATCGAAGATCATGGCCACACGTTTTCCCTCACTCTTTAGTTTCTTTAAGTGAGGGGTTAGTTTCTTCCTTACTTCTCTGACTCTAAATGAGAAGTCCTCCCCTATAAACACCTGTGTTCCCTTAAGCTTATGTCTTGCTTTCAAGATCTTAGCTTTGTCCTTGAAAAACGTACAGCAAGCGATGACCGGTGAGCTGTCCTTGAATTCAGGCGGTGGAGTCGGTCGAAATGGATGTCTCCAGTCATATCCAGCTTGTCCACAAGCAAGTCATGGACAAGGTTTTCACAGTCTTGCTGGGTTTCATTTTCCCTCCGGAAAAGCCCATGAAAGATCAGGTTGTTACGTTTTGAGCGGCCTTCCAGATCATCCACCTTTCGCTCCAAGAAATCCATTTTCTTCTGTAGGCTGTCATTGCTAGTGCGTGCGGAGACAATCATTTTCCTGTCGCAGCTCCGTCACTTCCTGCTTCAGAGAACTTAACTCTCCATGAAGCGCAGCGAATCCATCACTCAGGTTCTTCAAGTCGCCCATCATCCCATCAAATTTCGTGTTCAGCGACTGAGCATGGCCATCAGATCGAGGTTCGAAGGATGTTGGGAGGTTGGTATAGTTCCTGAAGAAGCAGTTGGCGTGCGTCCTGAGGGCTTGTCCACACTCTCCCTGGTCTCCACTTGTTAGGTTGGTCTGTCGCAGAGAGGTCTTCTGTGGCCCTGGGTTCAGCTCCACATCGCCGCATTGTAGTAAAAAATTGCCCCAGAACAAAAGCGTCAGGAGGCAGCCAAAGGTAACACCGTCTGCCACGGTCCTAAGCTTCAATGTTTTCAGTCTCATGGCGGCTTGATTTTTTACCTCTTTTTGTCATGAAATTGACAAATACTGTCACAAAACAGCCACAACGGGCTCTGAAATCAAGCTGTCCAGAGGGCATGGCACTACAGGAACTGATCTGCAAAACACACAGAAAGAGAGAGAGAAAGGAGAGAGAGAGAGAGAGAGAGAGAGAGATTTACTTAACAGTCCTTATGACAAAGAGGTGCACGATTCAACTGACGATTCAAGTGACGAATATGAAATAGATGAACACAACAACATACAGACCTAGCAAAAGTTTCGTGACACTTATTCATGTTGCCTGGACTACGTAAACAAGAGTATTGATGACTTGTTCAACATTTACAATGATGGATATAGTAATGAACATGTCTGATATCCTTCTGGTACTATGCTAGAACTGATCAAGGCGTTCTAGAAGAAAAGTATTGATGCCATGTCATTATCACCTGTCATTACAGCTAACTAAGATTTTTTTTGTTTCTTTACGCCTGTTTTGAAGTATGAAAGAAAATACATTTGTTCCGCAGCTCCGTGTGATCGTTACAGCTAAAGTAAAAACCGTGTTCATCTTCTCGACTGTGGCCACATATTCGACAGGTCAAAGCTGTGCCTGTATGTTTTGAACCGTAACTTGTTTGCATCCAGACCACAAGTTCTGAATCTGAACATGGCGTGATGAATACTAAGCCATCTAATTATCACAGCCGAAATACATCTTCCTGTTTTGATAGAATCATTCAAAGAAAGCAATATTTATCGCTGAATTCCATGTCTGCCTGACAATTTCATTTATCAGATGCTACTAATCTGTCTTTGAATTGTGATGTAAATCCAGTATCCTACCCCTTGCATAACCAGGCTCTTCAAAAGCTATTTCTGTGAAAGATTTTGTCTTGCTTTGTTTTGTTTTGTTTTGTTTTGTTTTGTTCATGTTCACTCAGTTTTGTTTTTACCTCCTTTAACAGAAGCGTCATCTCATATTCTGCACAAAGTCCACATCGGTTTCCAAAGTGTTTTAAAAGAGTATTCTGAACAATTTACAAATGATTTCAAATTCAGTAGGTAATTACTGATTCACCATATATAAGGTGGTATTCGACGAATGGGGGTCTAATGAAGGAAGGAGGGATTGAAAGAGAGAGAGAGAGAGGACGGAGGGAGAGAGGGAGACAGACAAATAGACTGAGAGGAGAGGAGAGAGACAAAGAGAAGAACACACACACACACACACACACACACACACACACACACACACACAAGTACGAAGCTACTCGTGACTTATAAAAGAGACCAAAGTATGAGACGGAGAGACGGACTGAGACAACAAGAAGGAGACAGACAAACACACAACCAGACTGACAGACCGACAGTCAGACAGGTAGTATGAGACGGAGAGACGGACTGAGACAACAAGAAGGAGACAGACAAAAACACACAATCAGAATGACAGACCGACAGTCAGACAGGTAGACAGGCAGACAAATTACAATGATCTCGTGACGGTAAATCCCCCGTCCTAGAGGCCAGAGAGTTCCCGAAGCGTTGGGCCGATCTCATCGAGCGAGAGAGCGAAGCAGTGGTGCTACAGACGAACAGAGAGGGTCACCGGCCAGGTGCTACTTTGCAGAGAGTCCCCCACCCCCACCCCTACCCCCCTCGGGCCAACCGTCTTCGTCCACCCCCACCTCCCACCCCACCCACTCACGTGCTCGTGCAGATTTCCGTCTGTCAACAGTGTATCCTCCATAGCCTTGGGGCTGATGGGATGTTAATACCACCATTCATCCAGTCTTCATTTTGACACCGAGGGGGGAGGGGGGGGGGGGGGGGGAGCGACAGGCGTCGGGGAGGGGATAGTGAAGAGAAAGAAGGGGGGGGGGAGGAGGTGGTGAGGTAGGGTGGAAGCTGTGCGTCGGATGAATTGACATCCTGCGTGTATGTGAAGGTTTCTGGGGGAAGGACGAGGGGAACTCTCTCTCTCTCTCTCTCTCTCTCTCTCTCTCTCTCTCTGTCTCTGTCTGTCTGTCTGTCTGTCTGTGTCTGTGCGGTAGGTAGGTATTTGATAGTATGTATGCCAAGAAAATGCATCAAACTTATTTGAATAAACTTCCAGATAGATAGATAAAAAGATAGATAAATAGCTAAGAAGGAAATATGTAAGGCTGTGTTTCTCATACTGTGCTTGGCATAAAAGTATAACCATGTATTTTTTTTTTTTTCAAACGTACAGGCCGCCACACACACACACACACACACAGAGAGAGAGAGAGAGAGAGAGAGAGAGAGAGAGAGAGAGAGAGAGAGAGAGAGAGAGAGAGCAAAGGAAGAGCACAAAATTGATACGGATACGTTTTATTTGCGCGCGCGCTTTATCAACATTGTTTCACGAAGCAGCCACTTCCTAACATAGTTATCACAACCACTTGTGCATGCAACATTGGTAGAATATTTAGAGCTGTTGGAACTGACTGTGATGTAGGCTAAACACAACACACAAAAAAAAACACGGAATTCAGAAAGATCGGCTCATATACTCTTTATATATCACCTTGATGTTGCAGTTTCCACAAAGAAGAGCTTGACTACATCGAAAAAAAAAAAATCCAGCACAGAAGACGAAAGAAAAGGAAAGACAATCAGTTGGAAAGGAAAGACAATCAGTTGAAAAAGAAAGACAATCAGTTGGAAAAGGAAAGACAATCAGTTGGAAAAGGAAAGACAATCAGTTGGAAAAGGCGGAAAGGCTAGCCTTCCGGAAAACAAAGAACAAAACAGTTATGTCAGTTGATTCTTCTTTCAGAGATTTTCTCAGAGGCATGGAAAACAGGAATCAATAATTATACCAATCTTACAGGGGATTTTTTTTTTTTTATCCAAGTTATTATTGTGGCATCACTGACGTACTCGCGTTGCATTCAGTCACACATAAACTATGGCACGACAGAGTGATGTGAAGTCAATCACTTACTGTCAAAAGCACAGATCTGAGTCCAGACAACAAACAGAGCCTTAC
>JADBJO010003028.1:145869-155869 GCA_016801955.1 Conus betulinus | reverse complement strand
GTATCAAATAACGGAAATTGAAATACAGTGCGGCTCTTTCCGATGATGACGACTAATGGAATTTGAAATACAATAATGGCTTTTTCTCATCGTGACGACCGAAACTGAAATACAATATGGCTCTTAATGAAAACTGAAACACAAGTGTGACTCTTAATGGAAACTGAAATGTAATATGACTCTTTAGGGAAACTGAAACACGATGCGGCAGTTCATGGAAAGTGAAATACAAATTTGGCAGTTAATGGAGATTGAAATACAATTTGGTAGTTAATGGAAACTGAAATACAATATGGCTCTTAGTGAAAACTGAATTACAATATGGTTCTTAATGAAAACTGATTTACAATATGGCTCTTAATGAAAACTGAATTACAATATGCTCTTAATGAAAACTGAATTACAATAAGGCTTTTAATGGAAACTGAAATACAATATGGCTGTTTTTGTCATGCTGACAACTAACGGAAACGGAAACGCTTTGCGAACCTTCCTCATGGTGACGACTGATAAAAACTTACTTACCCTTCTGCGTATACCACAAACCATACAATATCAAACAGGTTACAGTGCTGAACATTGACAATCAACTTATGATGAGGGTGACAGTGATGGAGAGACATTGCCAGTTCCTTCATTGACAAGGAAAGTGGAAACTGCACGTTGGACGCTGTCCTGAGATGAACTAGTCTGCCCTGGAGCAAAAACCTCCCAATGCAAACGAGAGAGTAGACCTGTTCCGAGAAGACAAAAATCAGGAAAAGATAACACCTGTCTTTTTACCGCAAACAGAGTTAATTTTTCTTAGTTCGTAGGTCGAGCACCTAGATTTATAGAGTACAAGAGTCATTTGAAGCGCACGCTAGCTTTGCCTCTGGAAATAAGTTGTAAGCCCGCTTGCCGCATTTCGAGGAACATTTTAAGACCAGTCTTTATTTCTGGGAATAGCAGTAAACCTGAGATAAAGTCACCTTTCGTTCGCTGTCATGAGGCGTGCTTTCCCCACACACAAAAATGTTGTATCCAGTCGTCTATAGGCAAGGAGTAGCATAGACAACGCATGTAAAAACTGTACTTTACCGCATGATGAAATGAAATGATTAACCAGTGTGCGGGTTCACAAGGTGAACAGTCATTTTAGCCGTCAAAGTGATTTTTTTTACTCATTCTTTTTATGGAAGAAGGAGGCGCAGGTGACGTATATCCTATGTTATTACGTCTAGACACTTCAGAACATCAAAAATCAACTTTTTAAAAATCAGACCCCATTCTAAGACGTATTAAGGCAGAAAAAAAAACCACAAAAATTGACTGAAAATGGCCAGTGGAATTCCTTGGTGAAAAAGTGACACACCTTGTGTGTGTGTGTGTGTGTGTGTGTGTGTGCGTGTGTGTGTGTGTGTGTGTGTGTGTGTGTGTGTGTGTGTGTGTGTGTTAGTGTGTGCGTGCGTGCGTGCGTGTGTGTGTGTGTGTGTGTGTGTGTGTGTGTGTGTGTGTGTGTGTGTGTGTGTGTGTGTGTGTGTGTGTGTGTGTGTGTGTGTGTGTGTGTGTGTGTGTTATGACATGTGGAACATAGAATAGAATAGAATAGGGTTACGTAGGTCTTCATGTGAGCACGTGCTTCGTTATAATTCAATTTAGTTTCACGTAAACAATATCAGATGCATTTGCAAACGCAGTCATTTAAACTGGTCTGTGGGTAGTGGAAATCAACTGTTCGTCAGCCGCATCAGATCGGCCATTACTTGTGCATGACGAATGTCCCTGTGTCAAGGTGCACAACTCTGGCACATCTCAATTTTGTGGTTAATCTCTGAGAGCTGAGGGAAGAGGGGGGAGGGGGGAAAGAGGGAAAAGTGGGAGGGGGGAGAGGAAGAGGGAGGGACGCTCGAGAAGTGCCGTTTTGTCCCGGACTAGACGTGGTAGGTGTCTGTTACTGTGAGATACCATGGGTTCACTAGTACCAGCAATACCAGAACTTCACTTCAAAGTATCCCCAGAGTATCATCTCTGTTTCAGGTTTAGTTTCTACGTTATAATAACCCAGCCAGCCACAGTGAGTTGTCATCACTTAGAGAAAAAAAATGGACTGTCTTTGGGGGGGGGGGGGGGGGGGGGAAACATACACAACAGAGCAGTCAACAAAATATGTACGTTACTGAAATAACATGATAGCTAAGCCGTGGACATCCGTAATGCAGATAGAGCTAGATCATACTCAGTGCTCAGGCCATTCAACTAGAAAATTGAACCCCAGGTTAAGGAGAAGTGATCGAAGAAAAAAAAAATGATGAAGATAATAGTGCCACACAACATATATAAAAAAGGCCTACCAGGGAAGCTGGCACTGCAGAATTGACAGGTAGAGTCCACCCGGGGTAGTCATTACGGTGTACCCAAATTACAACGATGATGCTGGCATTTCATAAATTACAACAAGAGAAAGAACCAGTGTGAAGAATTCCTGGATCCAAAAACAGGCAAATAGCCTTCAATTAAGAGTTTTAAAAAATCGGTGGAAATCGGCGAAGAAAGGAAAGAAAAAAAAAACAGTAGAGTAAAAGAGAATGACAGAGAAGGGGAAAATACCTGCTGTGAATTTCCTGTTCGTGGGTACCATATATACTGAATGAATCCCGGCATCTCCAGGGGAAGTTGAGCATAAACCAAAGTAAGGCTAACAAAGAAAGAAAAACATTAAAAACATAGTGTCAAACACAGTGACAGCAAAGACGAAAATACTAGCACTGAATTTCCCAGACCGTGGACATGAAATGTATACTGAATGATTCCCAGCATCTTCACAGAGATTAAGCATAAACTAAAGTAAGGCTTACAATAAAGTATAATTTTCCGTTTCAAGACGAGATTCAGAGCTTGCCAATGGGCGGTCAGCAGAGGGTTTAGCGTTGTCAGTTAAATATAGTCCTTTTTCTAGGTTCTCTCAATACATTTTAACCAGGTCTTTTCAAGAGAAACTGACGATTCGTTCGTCTGCTACCGACACATGCTTTGTTTCACAAGCTATTCAGTGGACTGAACAGTTGTTAGTTTGCGTGTTCATGTTTCACAAGCTATTCAGTGGATTGAACAGTTGTTAGTTTGCGCGTTCATGTTTCACAAGCTATTCAGTGGATTGAACAGTTGTTAGTTTGCGTGTTCATGTTTCACAAGCTATTCAGTGGATGAAACAGTTGTTAGTTTGCGTGTTCATGTTTCACAAGCTATTCAGTGGATTGAACAGTTGTTAGTTTGCGCGTTCATGTTTCACACAAGCTATTCAGTGGATTGAACAGTTGTTAGTTTGCGTGTTCAATGTGCAGTGTGTGTACGCGCATGCGCACGGTTTGTGCTATTTCTGTTGCATCGTACGGCTGCCTACATCTGTCATTTATGATTTCACGGTGAGATGCGAGCGTATTTAAAGAGTACCCGACCACTCCCGACCCACACAAAAAGAAAGGGATATGACGTTTCATGTCGTCACGTGACTACATGGTGCATTATGGATATTATCTTGTCACGGTACAGGCCACAATGGCGTCCCGAAAGCTCTGGCCGAGCAGTGTTCGTGTCGAGAAATCTCTTTAGAGGGGATATGGAGGGATGCACGGCTGAAAATTACAGCTCGTTTGCATTCGCCGGGCCATGAGGATTGTAAACAAATCAGAAGAAAAAAGGTAATGATGTTGTGATTGATGGGTCATCATGGTGGCTTGGGTTTGTAGTAGGAGATCATTGTGGTTGAACATCAATGGAAACCACAATTTAGATTCACATCTTTATTCGCAAAGGGTTTTTGGTCTAAATGTACACTGCAGATTTTTAAAAAAATCGTGTGTTTGATATGTGTGCGTGTAAATCGTACATCTAAAATATTGTTCCTTCCTTCAGAAGTGCCATTTTAGAAAGAAAAAAAAAAAAAAAAGTTCCATGCGTCCCATGTGAAGTGCTAGTGATTGTTTCAGAATAAATCGAATTTCCACCGTCTAGAAATGCTGGTCTGCGATTTTCCTCTTTTTCCCTCTTTCTCTCAGACTCTTTTGTTTCTTTCTTTTTCTTTTCAAGATTTTTGTTTACTATTGGCCCTGCTTTCTACCATTTCGACCCTTTCATCTGTCTTTATGAAGAGAGTCTTTGTACCTTTTCAGTCCTGCATTTCTGTTGTAATCTTACAGCTTACTAACGCTGTAAGCACTATCCGCAGTGGACGCTAGTTGACCATGCTTTTCTTTTTTGAGTAATTTTAGACAACGTTATGTTTGTATGAATCCTTTTACTCCATTTTCTGAAGTGTAGATGACAATTCGAGCTCGTTGGATAGTGCCCTAATGATGGTCCGAATGATTTTTATCTGCATATAAGTAGGTGGCTTACCTATGATGTTATCGATATTGATGCATGTTTTGTCGATCGTAGTCTTCGTCGTAGTTTCTTCGTTTTTCAGTCAGAACTTTTTTATTCAGTCTGCGTGCTGACAGCCATCATAGAGTCCTACTTAGTCGGCTACGCAGTACTAACACCGACACTGACATGGGCTATTCATGTGTGGGACTTGGATACTTCATACTGGGATAAATCTTTCTGCCAGTGCATTCCAGTAGCCTCCCCCATTTCCTCCTCTCTGTCCCACTCCATTTCTAGCCCAACTCCCTTTGCGAAATCCTTACAACAGCGTCTGTGGGAGGGAATAATTATAGTGGGATTATTGAGCTCAGAGACACAAATGTTCAGGATATTCAGGTCTTTGAAGGAAGGGAGTTTTTATTGGAAAAAAAAATCTGCTACAGAGAGAGATGAAAAATGTTCTAGACGCCCCAGTCTTTGAAGGGGGAGGGAGAGGGGGGATCACTAATGGGAGATAAATCCTGAGCAAACACAAACATGTCTATGGGAACTCAAGTCTTTGAAGGGAGGAAATCCACGAAATTCTCTAGTACAGACCAAGGCAAAAATGTTCCAGAAATAGAGGTCTTTACAGGGAGGGGGCATTTATAGCAGGTAAATTTAGTACAACTTCCAAAAAGTCCCAGAACGTGATCAGTAAAGGGCGGGAGTCTGCATGATGGGGGTAATCCAGTACAACGTCAAAACTATTCCAGAACCTCATCTGCAAGGAGAAGGAGTCTTCAAAAGAGAAATGAATATAGTACAAAGTGAAACCAATGTTCCAGAAATTTGTCTTTCAATGGTGAAAGTCTTTATACAGGAGAAAATTATGGTACAAAGTAAAAAGGAAATGCTCTAGAAATTGTCGTCTTAAAGAGAGGGAGTCTTTATAAGGGAGATAACTCTTAAATAATAAATCCTTTAGAAATTGAAGTCTTTGAAGGAAGGGAGTCGTCGTATGGGAGATAAATCCAGTACAGAATGAAAAAAAAAATTGCTCAGGAAACTCAAGTCTTTTAAGGGATGGTATCTTGATAAGCAAGAAAGCTCTTGCACAAAGTCCAAAATGCTTCAGAAATCGAAATCGTCAAGAGGGGAGTGGGAAGGAGGGGAGCCTTTACATGGGAGCATATATCTAACACGAAGTCATCAATGCTCCAGAAACACAAGTCTTTAAAGGGAGGGAATCTCATTTAGAACGTAAAACTATTAAAAGAAAAAAAAAAATGAGCCAGGAACTCCAGTTCTTACAGGGAGGGAGTCTCTATAAAAGTTGACGACGACGACAGCACAGAGCCAGTCAAGACACAGATGTCGGTCACTGGACACAACCTTGACACTGCGACACAGTTCAAATACCTTGGAATCATCATCGATCGAGCTGGTTGGAAACCTCGAAATCCTGGCACAATCTGCACAAACGGCGACAGCGCTGTTGTGAGAAAGCCCAGGGCTGTTTCAGTCAATTAGCGGACGTTACTGTTTCAATTGCATGAGAACGAAAACGATGGCTGAATGGAATTCAGGAAGATGTCATCTTTGACCTTTAGCTCTTGAAGACAACCTCTGTCTGGTTCATATCCATCCAGATGGAGGGGATTTTAATCAGAAAGAAGCTAGATTAAAACTCTTGATTGTTTGAGCTTCGTTTTTCAATTCTGTCGTACTGTATGTGTCTTGCTACGTGCTTCGTCCGATTCTAATAACTTCCTTCCGATTGGGTGGAAGAGACCACGGCCTTGATCCATGGACCTCCAGGAAACAGGGCTGTGGAGACATGGCAGGCAAGGACGGGACGGACAAGATTGCTGAGATGACCGCCAAGAGCTGAGCCGCGCTGCCCAAATGGTTGTCCATAACGTCAAAGGGGGAGACAACCTGGTGCACCATTCCTCACTGCTATGGCCCCCTCCCCCCCCCCCCCCCCTCGCCATTCTGCAGCCCACGTTCACAGTCCTGGTGGCCTGAGATTTGTTGGAAGGCCTTCATGGCATCACCCAAATGCACACAGCAGAGCGGGGGTGGGCAGAGAGGAATTGGGCGTGAGGTACATTTTTTTAGCTTGCACACGAACCTGGTTGAACCCTACACACACACACACACACACACACACACACACACACACACACACACACACACAGAGACAGAGAGAGAGAGAGAGAGAGAGAGAGAGAGAGAGAGAGAGCAGGCATGACAGCAGGGCAGGGCATGACAGTAACACAGAGTCTGTAGCTCGTGCAGCAGAGAAGATTATGTATGGTCATCACGGAATCCGCCCATTGAACGTGTGCGTGTGTGTGTGTGTGTGTGTGTGTGTGTGTGTGTGTGTGTGTGTGTGTGTGTGTGTGTGTGTGTGAGTGAGAGAGAGAGAGAGAGAGAGAGATTAGTCCTATGATTTTAGTGTGTGTGTGTGTGTGTGTGTGTGTGTGTGTGTGTGTGTGTGTGTGTGTGAGAGTGAGAGTGTAGTTCTATGATTTTAGTGTGTGTGTGTGTGTGTGTGTGTGTGTGTGTGAGAGAGAGAGAGTTCTAGAGAGAGAGAGAGTGTGTGTGTGAGAGAGAGAGAGAGAGAGAGAGAGAGAGAGAGAGAGATCTGCGCCATCTTGTTAGAAAGTTAAATCATGTTCGTCTCTGCTCTATCTTTCCTATATGCTTATCGTGACCATCTGAATGTCTGTTTCGTCCGTCTGTCTACCAATACCAGTCTGTTATTATGACCATCTGAATGTCTGTTTCGTCCCCCTGTCTACCAATACCAGTCTGTTATTATGACCATCTGAATGTCTGTTTCGTCCGCCTGTCTACCAATACCAGTCTGTTATTATGACCATCTGAATGTCTGTTTCGTCCGCCTGTCTACCCATACCCAGTCTGTTATTATGACCATCTGAATGTCCGTCCTGTCTACCAATGCCAGTCTGTTATTATGACCATCTGAATGTCCGCCTGTCTACCAATGCCAGTCTGTTATTATGACCATCTGAATGTCCGCCTGTCTACCCAATACCAGTCTGTTATTATGACCATCTGAATGTCTGTTTCGTCCGCCTGTCTACCAATACCAATTCGTTAGTCCTCTTTGTTTGTGTGGGTAACGGGTTGGTAAATTTCTTTGTTTCGTTGTCGTGAGATGTGAGACAATAGGATTTGTTTCCTAGGTTAACCATTTATTATGTAATTAGTTTATTTAGTGCAATAATATTTTTTTTAAATCAGGAGTCTGTGGAGATAGTCAGGAATAGTGTACCTTTGTCCACTGGCGACAGTTGTTGTTGTTGTTGTTTGTTGTTGTACCCTGGCCAAAAGACCTCCAGGGATCATCCGAACAGCGGAAGTACTTGAACACTATGGTACAAATGCATCAGCTGGGGATGAGAATATTACCTGTGTAACCGTTTTTGATTACCCCGCCACATCGGCAGCCTCACTCCAACGTCGGGGGATTTTGGAAACTGATTGTGTTATGCTAGGAGCTTGTCACAACAGAAGACAATCCCCGCATAACTATGTAGAGCATAACATTTTGATGTAGTCTTGGTGTTCTAGCCCATGTCAATTGGCCTGACACAGCCTTAAGCCCAGCGATGGCGACAGTGTAATTGTAAGCCCTTTTTCAGAATGCACCAAATGGGAATCATTTGGTTGGTTGGTTGGTTGGTTGGTTGGTTGATTTTTGGCTGATTTTGTTTTATTTTTTTATTTATTTTTTTTTTTTTTTTTTTTGGTTGTTCTTCGATGTATTCCTGTCAGGGGATTCAAAGTATCGAGGCCTTGCAGCTATACTTAGGGATTTGAATTCGAACCCGTGCACATGATGGCTGTTGAAGATTCTCAGTGTATGGCCAGGCTGCCATTGGCTTCTCACTGTGTAGATGTGAACACAACAGGAAATGTTTGGAGAAAGGGGAGACAAAGGTGGTGACGAAGGAGGAGAGGAGGTGATGGGGAGGCAGGGGGTGGGGGTGAGGAGAAGCAGACTTTTTTTCAATTGTTCGTTTCCGTCCAGGTTGATCTGAATCTTAATGTTCAGAGAATGATGTGACTGTTTGGGAAGATGCTGTGAGGTAATGTTGGCAACTTTTTTTTTTTTTGCTTAAATATACGCATGCCTGCGTGCGTGCACGCGCGTGCGTGAGCATGTGTGTGTGTGTGTGTGTGTGTGTGTGTGTGTGTGTGTGTGTGTGTGTGGGTGGGTGGGTGGGTGGGTGGGTGTGTGTGTGTGTGTGTGTGTGTGTGTGTGTGTTTGTGTGTGTGTGTGTGCGCGCGCGCGCGCGCGCGTGCGTGCGTGCGTGCGTGCGTGCGTGTGTGTGTGTGTGTGTGTGTGTGTGTGTGTGTGTGTGTGTGTGTGTGTGTGTGTGTTACGAGTCAACTGGCATAATCAATACTCCCATCACAACGCTTTGCAAAGCAGTTTTCTTTCTTTCTTTCTATCATTTTTTCCTTCCTGTCTTCAGATGATAATGTGGGGAAAACGGCACGAACTGAACAAGGCCTTAGAGTGATGATGATGATGATGATTGATGATGACCGGGATAACGCCACCGATGTCATTATTGGCTTAATGCTTGCAGTTGACAAAATTGCCCAGAAATTATATCGTCAGTTTCATGATTACAGACATTATGTGTATCTGTGGCGTTAAAAAGAAAAGAAAAAAAAAAGAAAAAAAAAAAAAGGTTATTCCCCGTGTAGTATTCTGAAGCCTTCTGCAAGAAGCAGAGCGTATACCACGGCGATCCTGAGGTACACGTAGGACCAGGTAGTCCACCAACGGCAAGAAAGATTTTGGAATTCGACCATTTGCGTAGTCCGACGCATACATACATGCATGCATACATACATACATACATACATACATACATACATACATATATATATATATATATATATATGCATATATGCATATATACATACATACATACATACATACATACATACATTCGTAAATGCATGTGTACATGCACACATGAGTATATGTACACATACATACATACATACATACATACATACATACATACACACATACAAGTATACACACACACATACACATACATGCATACATGCATACATACATACATACATACATACATACATACATACATACATACATACATACATACATACATAACATACATACATACATACACACATACATTCGTAAATGCATGTGTACATACATACACATGAGTATATACACACATGCGTACATGCATAATAATACATAGTATATACACACATTTACATACATACAAATACATATATACATACATACATACATACATACATACATACATACATACATACATACATACATACATACATACATACATACATACATACATACATACATACACACATGCACACAGGCCCTGTGTATGGTCGGTTGGGCTATAGCAAATAAAACTATACACTATAAAATCACTACTACTTACTTATTCACCATACAAATCAAGCCAAGAGACACAAATGTATAAAAAATTGAAAGTTGAAACAATGTTTGATCGTTCTTGATTCAGATTCTCTCCGTTCATCATCCTCTGACTCCGCGACCAGTCAATCATTGTCCTCACTGAGGGCGTAGCAGGTGGGTGTCCTGCGTATGCTGGATCAGAAC
>JADBJO010003028.1:133369-138369 GCA_016801955.1 Conus betulinus | reverse complement strand
TCAGAGTGCCCTCTAGACCTCATGTACAAAGGTGAAACACACACACACACTCACACACACACACACACACACACACACACACACACACACACACACACACACACACACGCACACGCACGCACGCACGCACGCACGCACGCACGCACGCACACACGCACGCACACACACACATACAGAGAGAGAGAGAGAGAGAAGAGAGAGAGAGAGAGAGAGAGAGAGAGAGAGAGAACAGTAACTATTTTTATCTCCGCCCATGCAAAGTGGTAACGTCGTGGACTCCCAGCTGGGAGGTCGTAGTTCGATTCCTATCATAGCCCCTTATTTGCAATGATTTTTGCGTCCTAATAGCTCCTGTCCAAAGCTGAGTTTGATACGGGTTCTAGTGCGAAGACTAGGACAACACAGCTGTGTTTCATCCCCTCAATGGATGCGTTTTTGACAGCGTTGCTCAAACTCCCTAACCAACACTGCAGGTGTCTGTATCTCTCGGCCCGGATGACATCGGAATGCTTCATGACAGTAAGCGTAGAGTACAGCCCTGTCTTGCAGTCTCAGGCAAGAAAGGACCCCAGAGCATATCGTCATCATCCAAAACTACCTGCATAGAAAAGGTTTCCAATTCTGTGGCCCCCTTCATGCCCTGCTCTCATGGTGACCTAAGTTTGAGTACCTCCCCAAGTGTATGTCTTCGGACTGGTTCTGTCGGGGTCACCAACACAGGCAAAGACATGGGGACTGTCGTTGAATGGGGCGTGGTGGTGGCGCCTTCCGAAGGGAGAGCTCACCCACACTGGCTCTGCGATGAAACAATTCATGTCAGGACAGGAAGGCTTTTTAGGCGATGTCCTACGTATGCCGGATCGGAACAGGCACCACTGACCACTACCGAAGTGACTCGGCAGCAGTGCAGTGTCTCCTTTGGTGGGTTGCTTCATGACGACTCGACATTGGCTGCTCCATGTGGATTGCCGTTGCCAGGACTGTGGCGCGAAGGGCCTGGGTGTGGCCGGGGATCGGCCGGGAGGGGAGGGAAGTGGGGCGGGGGAAGGGAGGGAATCGGGGCGGGGGGGAATAACCGACGTGTGTGCAGTTCCACTGAAGTGGCCAGAAAGATGGCACACAGAAGAAAAACATGGAAAAGGCAGAACAAGAAAACGAAAAGAATGAAGGAGAAAAAATAGAAATTAAAAAGCATACACTCCAGTATCTTCTAGCCTAACATAATCCCTCTTGAAAAGGAATCTTAAATGAGGCACAGAACAATAATCAGTCAATACCGAGCAAACTGGGTAGGTAACTCTTGCTATCATGATGCAGTCATCGGTAAATACCGAGCAAACAGGGTAGGTAACTCTTGCTATCATGATGCAGTCATCAGTAAATACCGAGCAAACAGGGTAGGCAACTCTTGCTCTCATGATGACATCATTATTTGAAGGCTCCATGAGTTTCCAGGACATTGCCCCATGGAAAGCATCCCCAGGATGACAATGAGCAGACGTTCAATCGACTCCTTGTGCTTGGCCATGACGCTGGCTTGTAATCTGGGCAGTGATGCGCTCTCTCTGAATTAGGGGTATTTGGTCATGTGGATGTGGATATAGAACGGTGGCCTTACATACAAGTGCTTACACTGACTTCATCCGCGATTCCTGCCACCGCTTTGAGCCTGCACAACAAGACAGATAGATAGATTGTTAGATAGATAGATAGATTGTTAGATAGATAGATAGATAGATAGATAGATAGATAGATAGATAGATAGGTAGGTAGGTAGGTAGATAGATAGATAGATAGATAGATAGATAGATAGATAGATAGATAGATAGATAGATAGATAGATAGATAGATAGATAGATAGATAGATGGATAGATAGATAGGTAGGTAGACAGACAGATATGTATCCGTGTGTGTATGCATGTGCGAGGAGGGAGGGCAGAGGGGCGTGCATGCGACCGATTGTGTGTGTGTGTGTGTGTGTGTGTGTGTGTGTGTGTGTGTGTGTGTGTGTGTGTGTGTGTGTGTGTGTGTGTGTGTGTGTGTGTGTGTGTACGCGCGTGCGTTGGTGTACAGGGGGGTGGGGTTGTAGAGAAATGGAAGAAGTGGGAAGGAAAGTAAGGTTTGAGCATGGAAAGCGGTTTCCTATTTTCTGAATGACTTTCATCGACTGTCTCTGAGGCAATTTACTCTAACCCAGACTTCTGCAGTCTGAGCGGTAGTAATCTCCCCTGACTCCAACCCCCCCCCCCACACACACACACACACACACACACCCCACCCCCATCCCATGTAAGTTCGATAAATAGTGTTTTATCGCTTAAGTTGTTTGGGAAGCACTTTTCTGTTACTATTCCTCTTTTTTTTAGTGTTTTGTTTAGTTGGTAAAGACGGTGTCTTCTTTGAAAGGTCGGCCATTTGTACCACAGACCATCCTGAAAGATACGATCCTCACGGGAGCACCGATCCATTAGGACAGATGACCTTGGTAGATCACCGTCTTAAAAACGCCAAGGACAGTAACTCTGATGTATGTAAACTACGTGAAGTGGAGAAAAGACAGAATGAAACGAAACACGTTTTAGGTGGAAGAGTTCGAGGAAAAAGTCACAGGATGTTAGCGGACTGGTTGACTTCTGGACAAGACATGATGCTCCATGTCTTGTTCTTTGCCTCTATACCTTCATTCTTGTATTCTGAATATTGCGCGCGCGCGCGCGCGCGCGCGCGTGTGTGTGTGTGTGTGTGTGTGTGTGTGTGTGTGTGTGTGTGTGTGTGTGTGTGTGTGTGTGTGTGTGTGTGTGTGTGTGTGTGTGTGTGTGTGTGTGACCTTTAGACATGGCTAGGATCTTTTAAAAAGAACATTTACATTTGCATTTTCCCCTTCTCGTGTGTATGTTCGTGATCAGTCAAATTATCGCCATGCATAAATTTGTGCGATCTCATTTCTCTTAATGTATTTTCAGATTGTCAGCCATAATATCCGTCACTTTGCAAACGCTTACTGGATCTCTCTCTCTCTCTCTCTCTCTCTCTCTCTCTCTCTCTCTCTCTCTCTCTCTCTCTCTCTCTCTCTCTCTCTCTCAAGACCTCTTTGGTAATGACAATAAAATATCAAAGTGTCAAGTGTCTCTCTCTCTCTCTCTCTCTCTCTCTCTCTCTCTCTCTCTCTCTCTCTCTCTCTCTCTCCTTCTTCTTCTTCTCTCATAATGTTATTGCACCTTAACAACATGATTTTGCTTATTGAAAAACAGTTTCTGCAGGCAAGGCCTAAAATCTCAGCCCTAGATAGAATAAAGTTTCTTTTTTTAATTCAGGATCTCTCTCTCTCTCTCTCTCTCTCTCTCTCTCTCTCTCTCTCTCTCTCTCTCTCTCTCTCTCTCTCTCATTCCCCAGTGAGTGTGTGTGTGTGTGTGTGTGTGTGTGTGTGTGTGTGTGTGTGTGTGTGTGTGTGTGTGTGTGTGTGTGTGTGTGTGTGTTCTCACGTGTATGTGTGTGTTTGTGCGCGCGCGCATGGAGTGTGTGTGTGTGTGTGTGTGTGTGTGTGTGTGTGTGTGTGTGTGTGTGTGTGTGTGTGTGTGTGTGTTTTTCTGCGCGCACGCGCGCGCGTACGTGCGTGTGTGTGTGTGCGTGTGCGCACGTGTGTTTGCGTGTGTGTGTGTGCGTACATGTGTGTGCGCGCGCGCGCTGCCATACATATAATCATATGTACCTTCCATATGGCTGAAGTGCATGTGTGCACGAAACTGAACTTGTCTAAGCCCATGATTTCTTCTCTGTGAGATTGCTGGCTAGCACAACGTCGCGTGTGCTTCTGTATAAGCCAGTGACCGAGTGAATTAACGAGAAGTTTGTGAGTCTGTCTTTCCGCTGTTGTCTACAACAACGACCACTGTCCAGACTCCCATGTCGTTTCCATTACTTTTCTTTCCGCCAGTTAACAAGAAGTTTGCGCGCTTCTGCAGTCAGCAAAGGGGCATAATTACGTCAATTTGTAGCGGGGAACTAGTTCTCTTGATCGATGGGAAGGTCCAGTAGCTTCTTGCAAGACGTGATCGATACCAAAATGTAGCTGTTTGAGTTTACCTACTAAACAGGCAACACAGGAACTAAACTAAACATTTACAGATACGCACATGCGAACACATGCATGGACTAAACCGATACGAATTGCATATACGCACATGCTATAATGCACATATACATACACTCACTCATGCACGCCAGGAAAGAAGATTGAGGGCGGAGGACACACAGAGAGAGAAAGGACAGAAGGACAGACAGACAGACAGACAGAGACAGAGAGACAGAGAGATTTGTGGAGGATCCTAACATATCAACAAAATCATCATTTTTGCAATTGATAAAAGTCCATTTTCAGATGATCATGTTCGGAGGTCAATGAAATGTCTGGTGATGCCACTAGGAAGCACTGATACTCTCTAAACCTCAACCCTGACACACTTCTGTCGCCCAGATGATCATCAACTCACACATCTTACAGGGTCCCTGACACACGGTGAAAAACTCCCCCCCCCCCCCCCCCCCCCCCCCCCCCCCCCCCCCACCGAACAGCTTTACAACCAGGCCGGCGATTGTGTTTGGGTGAGTTAGGAGCAAACGAAGAGCTGAGCACAGACCGACAGAAATGAGGCGAACAGGAGCGAAGACAGGTGATTTGAGAGCCATCTGTCTCGTCGGATTTTGCCATTGTGTTTCCAACGTTAGCTGCATCGCCAGATTGTTGAGTTCGTGGGACGTGTAATGACCTGGTTACGCCAATGTAATGACCTGGTTACGCCCTGTGTAATGACCTGGTTACGCCACGTGTAATGACCTGGTCACGCCAATGTAATGATCTGGTTACGCCACGTGCAATGACGGGTTACGCCGCGTGTAGTGACATGGTTACGCCGCGTGTGATGACCTGGTCACGCCACGTGTGATGACCTGGTTACACCAATGTAATGACCTGGTTACGCCACATGTAATGACCTGGTTA
>JADBJO010003028.1:120869-128369 GCA_016801955.1 Conus betulinus | reverse complement strand
ACAAAATGTCTTCCTATCTTTCTCTGTCTCATTCTATCTCTCCATCTCTCTAAGAAGACTGAGGCCTTGTGCCAGCCTGACCATAGGAACAGTCGGTGAAACCAGTATTCACTGCCATAGCGGAAAACCCCGCAAACTGTTGACAGTTTCACATGCATCAGCAGCACGCACTCCACATCTGCGAATATAGATGACGAGTTGACGCACGAGTTGCTGAGACAATAGAAACTGTGTTGGAGAGAGGAGCTATCAAACTGGCCACTACACTGATGGTGGATAAGACAGCTGTACTGCCCGAACTACTGTACGCTTGAGAAACTTGGGCAGTGTGTGAGAGCCACGTCAAAAAGCTTCATCCCTTTCACATGAACTGCCTGAAACATCTGCTGACGATCGTTCGGAAAGACAGTCCAGGCGCAGAGGTTCTCTCAAGCTGATGTGCCAAGCATCCACACCCTGCTGAGAAGAGCACACATCAGATGGCCTGGTCGCATTGTACGAAAGCCTGATACACGTCTTCTTACGAGACTGTTCTGCGGGAAACTGGCGGAGGACAAGCATTCGCAAGGTGGTCAGGGAAAAAAGGCTGCAAGGACACGCTGAAGCTTGAATGAGGAGAGCTTTAACATAAATCCAGACACCTGGATAACCGTATCGCTAGACCGCTAGGCCTGGTGAAGTTGAATCAACAGAGATGGCGACACTGACGAGTGGAGACCCAGATGGACAGTGAGTTTGGCATTATCAGGGCCACCTTCTCCTCCTCTCCGTGCCTGGGCACCACATGTGCCTGACCTGTGGCTGTGTCTTCCGTACGTGCATCAGACTGACCAGCCGCAGTCGGACAGTGGTAAAGGGGGGTGGAGAGGAGACAGAAAGAAACGCGCTTTTTTCACTGCACACACACACACACAGTTTGGTCAGGACAGCCCGAGGCTGGTGTGCTTAAGGGAAACACACTTGCTGTTCTCGACATCGACTTTTGCCTGGCATTTCGACATACCTGGACAGTCTCGCTACGATCATCTTGGTTGCACTGATAAGAAGACAACAAAAAAAAGACATTTCCATCGATAAAATACCCAAACAGAGGACGAAATAATCAATTAACAGATGCGTTGATACCGACGATGTGTAGAGTAATGTGTCGTCTGCTCAGCCGTTCTAAAATAAAAATCATTAGCCAATCGGACCAGACCCTTCATACTAACCAGCTGGATTGTAGCTTCGTGTAGGTGCTGAATGACTTTTTACGTCTGCTACCACAATCATAGTACTACAACGAAGATGTTTAAAATAAAACCACATTCAACGGATCTTGCGGCTCAATCGCATCGATGACCTATTAAGCCCTGAAAAAAAATCAATTTTCTCGCAGCATTTCTTATATTCATATTTCACTGTTTCAGTTATGTGTTCTGTGTCTTGGTAGTGTCTTGTTCTTGAGTGACGTGCAGTCTATTTAGTCTTCTTGTGATCAGTTTACTTACCGTTGCCAATAATCACACATTTGAAGAACAACATTTCTCAGTTCTTCTCCTCTGTGCCTATGCTGAAAGCAACGTTATAGCTAAGCTTTAATAGAGCTGAAACTTTGAGAGAGACACACAGAGGGAAAAATGGAGTATTTGTGTGCGTGTCTGTGTGTGTGTGAGAGAGAGTATGTGTGTGTGTGTGTATGTGTGTGAGTGTGAAAGGGAGAAAAATAGTGTGTGTGTGTGTGTGTGTGTGTGTGTGTGTGTGTGTGTGTGTGTGTGTGTGTGTGTGTCTGTGTCTGTGTGTCTGTGTGTGTGCATGTGTGCGTTCGCGCGCGCGCGTGTATGCGCGCGCGTCCGTCTGTCCGCATGTGTGTATGTATGTATGTGTGTGTTCGCGCGAGCGCGTGCGCGTATGTGTGAGTATGTGTGTGTGTGTGTGTGTGTGTGTGTGTGTGTGTGTGTGTGTGTGTGTGTGTGTGTGTTGTGTACAAGCATATTTCTATGTATGTATCAATGTACATATGTGTGTACATTTAGCATTCTGAGGAGCGTATCTAGAGCTCCGTGTAAGGTGTATGTGCGCAACGAAAGAGAACGTCCTGAATGCTTTTTATGAAATTACTGGCTACACTGCAATTCTGCCTGCGCTATGACGAAAATGAAACAAGCACTGTGGCTGTTTGCTTCCTGGATGAGACAAAGACGGAAAACTTCACGCATGACCTGCTAACCGATGCCGGTTCTTCCTTTCCATTTCGACGATGGTAAAATTTCAAACACACTTCAACCAGTCCTTCTAATATTAACAGATTGATTTGTTATTTATAAGAGAATGTTGTTGGAGTGAGGGGCGGGGGAGAGGTTGCGGGGGGGGGGGGGGGGGGGGGGGGGGCAAAGAGGCAGAGTTTTGATTTGTCGCTCTTTCATAGAAGTGAGAACCACATCTGAACACCTTCACTTGCATTGGTCTTGCGCTTTAAATTCAGTTCTTTCTTATCTGCTCATGTCGTGTCGGTTCTCGTAAGGCCCTGTAAGATGAGAGGCTAAAGACGGAAATCTGAATAAAAGGAGTAGAGCGGCCGGGATAGTGTTGACATGATCACGGGCTTTGCCAGGTCGTTAACCAGATGAGTCAGAAGTTATGCAGTTGCTGTTACGATCACAGAGATTGTGTCTAGATTTGCAGCTGCTAAACAAAGCGATCCTCGACGAGTAAAAGAAAGATAACAAAAGCAGTGTTTGTATGTATCAGTACATAATGAATCAAGACGCTGACGTTATAAATATTAATTTATATAAATCTTAAATAAATGTTAGCGAACCGCCAAGAGAAACGTGGACAAACGAGTAACAAGACAAAACACGACGCGTTTCGACCTCTTAGGTCTTCTTCAGGCAACACGCAAACAAATAGGACACTGAAAATTAATTACGATCGCACGTACATGACGTTAAACGAGTTACGTTTCGCTTTGCAACTTAATTTATATTAGTCTCTCTCTATTGAATAGGGTTTCTGTAAGTGTTTCGTGCATATACAGGCCCTCTCTCCCTCTCCATCCCCCCAACCCCGCTCCATCCTCCTCCTCCATCTCACATCCGGCCTCTCTCCTAGGCCGCAGTCGCTTTTTTTTTTTTTAATTGTAAAAAGCAAATTGTCGGCGAGTCCGCCAAACAACAGAGACGCACAAATTACAAGGCAAAACACTGGTTTGTCCCTGTTGTTCGGCAGACTCACTGACAATCCTTTTACAATTTGTTTCAATGTGTTTGTCCTTCTAACAATTTTTTTAAATTTGTTTCAATTTGTTTGTTTCTGTTGTTTTGGCGGACTCACTGAAAATTCTTTTCTTTTTCTCTTTCTTTCTGCGTATGCAGGCTGATACTCCTGCGGACACTGCCTGTATAGACAGACAGTGGAGTTGTGTGTATGACCGTTTTTTATCCAGCCATTAAGGCAGCCATACTCCATCTTCGGGGAAAGTGCATGCTATGTGTAACGTGTCATCCATACCAACGGTCAGACTGGCTTTCTCTTCCGAAAGTTGGTGATGGGATTTAACGCATGTGCAAGATGTTGTGCGTGCGTTCACACACGGAACCTCGGTTTATAGTCTCACTGGAAGGACTGTATGGGGAATGAAGTCAGAACCAATGTGACTCCGAAGGGAAAAATCCCCCTGTACCGAAATTCGAACCCGCAACCCCAGAATCACGAGTCCGACGCTCTGCCAACTGAGCTATTCCGGCCCCCACAATTCTTTTTTAAAATTTGTTTCAAATTGCCTGTCCTTGTTGTTTGGCGGACTCACTGACAATTCTTTAAAAAAAAAATTAAAAAAAAAAACTTTCAATTTCCACCTGCAGTCATCTCCCTTTGAAACTGTTTCAAATTGATTGTTCATTTCTTGATGAAATAATTATGCATTCCAGATTGACACAAAGAAATGGTCTAGCCCAGTTCAAATGTCTGAATGGAAACATGATTTGCAACAACAAAGTCAAATGTAGTACAACGTATTTCCTAACCTTCTAAGAAAATAAATTTCCAGAGTGGACAATGATGGTGATATTGATGATGCTGTTGATGATGATAATGCTGACGACGACGATGATAATGTTGATGATCATAATGCATGAAGTATAGATTTCTCGCCCTGTTTTCATCCAGTCTTCACCCGTTTCATTTGCCTGTTATCAGCTCATCGACATTATTTATTTATTTATTTATTTATTTATTTTTATTCATTCATTTATTTATTTATTTATTTGTTTATAAAGAGCAAGAGTAAAAACTGAAACATCAGCTCCGTTCCAACGAAGATTATCAGCACTTTGACTCTTGTTTCAATGCAAGAGCATACGTACACAAATGTCCATGGACTTTTCCAAACATAATCACAACGAGCATGCACATTATGCATTGCAATCGAAGTCGATATAGATCTCTCTCTCTCTCTCTCTCTCTCTATCTCTCTCTGTGTGTGTGTGTGTGTGTGTGTGTGTGTGTGTGTGTGTGTGTGTGTGTGTGTGTGTGTGTGTGTGTGTGTCATCACCACCGCATCGCCCACAGCAACAACAAACGTTTTTAACATGTTAAAGAACATGTTTGTATTTTCTTACACAATTGATTTCACTCCTAGACAATGGAATCGGGAGGGCAGTGACTTAGTTTCAATTCATCGCAACATGACCTTGCTATAAAGAAGCTCAAAAGTTTAAACACGAACCTTTCTTACGCGTGGGTAAAAATAGAGCAAAGAAGAAGATAGCATTAAGTCATGGGACTCTCACTTGTCTTTAAAGAGGGTTTTTGAGCTTAACAGATAATCTCTAACACACACTCCCCGACCCCCTAAAGCTCTCAGACAATTCCATCCCCTAAGTGATCATGAAATCACGCTTCTTAAATCGCCTATGACACTGGGAGTGCCGGTTATCGCGGGGTGAGTTAGGAGCAGCCAAAGAGCTGGTCGATGACAGACTGGAAGGATGAATGTGGGAACCGAAGGTCTCAAGGTGATTTGGAGATAAGTAGCCACTTACCATGACCAGAAACTGGGAAGGGGGGGGGGGGGGGGGGCATGACGTAGGTATTGCTGAGGAATTGGTCAATGGATTGACAAGACAAAAAAATGAGAAAACGGAGGAAGACGGGGGGGGGGGGGGGGGGGGGGGAAAAAAGAAAAACAAAGCAGAAGCAAAGAAGCTGATGGTGAGAAAAGAATTTCCTTCAGTATCCTGGCAGACTTAGGCCATACCGTCAGTGAAGATTTCATGACCTGGACTTCCGTGGAAGAAAACTGGTCGGAATGTTTCCTTTATTACGACTGTCGCTTCGTTTTTCGGAGGAAAGAGTGGTCGTCCTACCCGTAGTTGCATGCCTGGGCAAAATGTCTGAGAGACATCTTTTAATATGATGAGACTGCCAGGTGGCATGCATATTTGAAGGCATAGTAGAGAGTGCAGAGACTGGAAGCAGAAAGAGAGAAACCATCACTCAAAGCAGAAAGAAAAGAAACCATCGAAGACTTGGCGAAGTTTCACCAATTTGACACGGCCAACGTCAACATCCTGGACAGAGAAAACAAGTGATTCCAGCGAGGGGTCAAGAAGCCCATCTACATCGCTGCCAGCAATTCCCCGCTCAACAGGGACCAGGGCCGCTACACCTTGCCCCCGGTGTACACTTCATTGATTCAGTCACGTGACCTTGGTACGTCCCATGGTCGTGTGATCTGAATCGATTCACTCAGTCAGCGACAGCATCGCTGAGGAAGATGGCCGGATGGCTGTCGAAAGCTACGAGTGAGTAGTAGTGCATTTTCTTTTGTTGGGAGATTTCGTCTAACTCTAGGTAGCAATACATCTAAGACTTTTTGTTGTTTCATTTTCCTTGTCCTCCTCGGTAGTGATACCCGCCACGCTGCTCAATCCTGGCACACTGTGCACAGCAACATAGCTACACCCAAACGGTCATGTCACAGCACCAACAACAGCAATCCACAGGGAGCAATCAATACCAGGCAGAGACAAAAATCTTGCATGATAGACAGAAAGTGGGTTTTTTTTTTTCCTCTGAATTCCAGTCTACTGACAAAAAAACAACAAGAAAACAAGTGGTATGGATGCACAAGAGAGCAATGATTTCCAGCAACACGGCCATTAATATTCTCTGTGGGAGGGGGTTACGGAGATTAACAAATGGCGTCCGAACGCCATCCCTGAGCCAAGTTCTATCTCCAAGCTGATCATAAACTCACACGTCACCCTGTCATCCCTGACACACGCTGTGAAGAGCTCCCTAAATGGCTTCTCAGCCAGGCTGGCCATTGTGTTCGGGTGAGTTAGGGGCAAACAAAGAGCTGATCAATGACTGACTGAAACCGGGCAGATGAAAGCCAAGAGCAGCGAAGTGAGAGTTATCTGTCATGTCTGATTTTGCCCGCTTGTGCTTCGAATGTCGGCTTGTTTGCCAGCTGTTTGATCGAGTTGGCGTTTTTATGAGAAAGCAGACGAAAGGAAAATGGATAATTTGCTCTCTCTCTCTCTCTCTCTCTCTCTCTCTCTCTGTCTCTGTCTCTCTCTGTCTGTCTGTCTGTCTGTCTGTCTGTCTCTGTCTCTGTCTCTCTCTCTCTCTCTCTCTCTCTCTCTCTCTCTCTCTCTCTCTTGTGTCGCGTATGACAAATACCAAAATGAAGTAGTACTAAAGAACACAGACATATAATTTTCATTCGGTTCCTTTAAGCGACGGCGCGCACCCATGTTCAGCTGAATGAAACCAGTGATTACAGTCATTGTGGACACTAAGTATGCTTATCTGTCAGTTTCTTGTTGTCTAATTTTACAGTGTTGCAGTGCTGTATCAGTTATTATTGTACTGTGCTAGTTTCCTTCAGAAAGAGCCATGCTGATGAAAATCTCTCTCTCTCTCTCTCTCTCTCTCTCTCTCTCTCTCTCCTCTCTCTCTCTCTCTCTCTCTCTCTCTCTCTCTCTCTCTCTCTCCCACAGAATAAATGAATCCGAAGCAGGATATACCATACAATATTTCAGAACAGACTGTTGCACAAGAAGTCGAAAATCAAGGTCTATAACAGCAAATATTTGACATCTTCGCTTAAAAGGCATTTCTATAAATGACAGAAACAGTCCACATCAAACATCAACCTCTACTGGCTATGGTCAGGACAGACCAGGCACCGACACAAATGGAAAATTTGTTTTCTTAAAACCGAAAGAAAAAACTCTTAGCCTGAAAGAGAGAAAGAAGACACGAAGAACGAAGGGTGGTAGACACACAAAAGCAAGCAAGAAAATAACACAGATTTCCATAACGAGAGGATCCTATTACAATTGCAAAACACTACCACCATCCCAACAGACAGACAAGACGGGGAAGGGGATGAGGGGGGACTTGGTCAGTGCACAATAAATTCCTGAAGAGCTCTCTGAGAAGTGTTGGTCCCGAAGAAAGACCTACAACATCTGAATAGGTCTAGACAAGATTGTGAAAGCCTACAGA
>JADBJO010003028.1:70869-115869 GCA_016801955.1 Conus betulinus | reverse complement strand
CCACTCTCATCCAAACCAGCCCGGCCTTAGCATCAGCTCAGCATTTAACAGCACCAGTTCGGATAGAAAGGGGAAACTTCTACATTTCTCCAAGGGAGCTCCTTGCTCCCTACTTGGCCTTTGCTTCGTTTGATGACTCCCCCACAATGGCCCTTGCCCAAAGATACCACACATGGTACGCCACGATCCGTGCTGTCAAATTGTCTCCCTTGACTGTTTCGCACCTGACAGTTTGAACTGTGTAATGTTCCGCTCCATGCCGATTTCTGTGACCTCTCATTGTCCGAGAGATTCCATCTCCTTTCGTTGTCCGAGAGATTCCATCTCCTCTCATTGTCCAAGAGATTCCATCTCCTCTCATTGTCCAAGAGATTCCATCTCCTCTCATTGCCTGAGAGATTCCATCTCCTGTCATTGTCTGAGAGATTCCATCTCCTGTCATTGTCTGAGAGATTCCATCACCTGTCATTGTCCGAGAGATTCCATCACCTGTCATTGTCTGAGAGATTCCATCTCTTGTCATTGTCCGAGAGATTCGATCTCCTCTCATTGCCTGAGAGATTCGATCTCCTTGACACTTTCCAAGGGGCTGCACGGGTGGGGCTCCTAATGCAACCTCTGCTAATTTACCTGTTATCCTCTTGGTTTCCCAAACTCTCAGTGTTTGTTGTCATCTACAGCCTCTGAATTGTTCGAACCAATTGAAAATTATGTAGAAATCACAGGAAGATCCATATCTAGACTTGCCTCAAATTGAAAAATTTAAATGGACGACTAAGTTTTCAGTCCCATGACGTGAAACACTTTATTGACTATAACCCATTTCACGCTTCGAAAAAAAAATCGTCGTAAAAAAAGAGCGAACTGACACTGCTGTAGGTGACGAAACAACATGACCGTGAGTCATCAAAAGAAGTGGACAACAACAAAAGGATAGACAAGAGTGCAGAGGGCAAAAGGGGAAAAGCAAAGGGGAACCTGCCCACTCTTTCATACCTTCGACCCGGACGTAGGTACCTATGTTTAGCAGACAGCGATCCATAGCGCCGGCCAACACAGAGCGATTTTCTGACACTGAAACTGCCTGGGAGCACACAGCAGACGTGAGAAATATGTTTCGACAAAATAATACCTCCCTTGGTCACGTGGTGTGATAAACGCCATATCCGTTTTCCGCTTCCTGCAGTTCTGTGGAAAGTTCGGTTGGATGAGGTTTACGTAAATACAGAATGAAAGAAAGAAAAAAAAAAAAAAGGGGGGGGGGGGGGGGGAAGTAGGAAGGAGGGAAGAAAGAAGGAAAATGCAAAATATACGCTTTTCTGATAATAAAACAAATATTATTAAGGAAAAAAGATACACTTACGTGTCCGCATATACAGACACACGCCACAGACACACACAGACACACGCTCTCTCTCTCTCTCTCTCTCTCTCTCTCTCTCTCTCTCTCTCTCTCTCTCTCTCTCTCTCTCTCTCAATCACGCGTATGTGTACCTACGGGCGAGGCGAGGAACTAAAAAAAAAAGAAAAGTAAAGGTTTTCGTGCCTTCTTTAAGGCAACAGAAATACACACGTATGTTTGTTTGGACAGGAACACAAAGACCGAGAGGGAAAGAAGGGGACGGGGGTGGGGGGAACGGGCAAGCTTGGACAGACAAGAAAAGACAGACAGACAGGCAAGCAAGCAAGCAAGCATGCAGACAGACAAACAGACAAACTGAAAGGAAGAAGTAGAACTTGATGGTGATGGTGATTTTAATGATGACGACGATTAAGAATCAGAGACGGTGTGAAAAGGAGTTTTGAGTACTTTGAGGTGCAATAAACAATTCAAGACAACGAACTGAGTGATTTGAGAAAAGATCAGAGAAACAGTCTGTCTCACACTGTCCATAGCCATTTCCCTCGGCAAATCAATCATCGCATGTGCGCGTGTACACACACACACACACACACACACACACACACACACACACACACACACACGCACGCACGCACGCACGCACGCACACACACACACACACACACACACACACACACACACACACACACACACACACACACACACACACGCACTACACACACACACGCACGTACGTACACACAGACACACACACATAAGTCGTCTACATAAAAGAGCTATAAAGATGATACAGCTGAAATCTTTTACTTCGAGAGGGAGTGATTACAAAACATTAGATATTCTACAGTTTAAAGATAGGCTCTTCTTCAACAAATGTTTATGTATATATAATGTAGTTTAATGAATAGCTCCAAAGAAAAGCATTCAAAACTTGTAATTAATGAAAATAGACACTCACACGAGCTTTCCTTTTCCAGACCCCGCAACAATCTCTACAAATCTAGTTTTACATATTCTGGAGGAACGATATGGAACAATTTGGCATCTTCTTTAAAATCATGTCCTTCGAAAGGAACATTTTTTTTTAAAAGCTCTTAAAAGGAGTTTGATGGAAGAAAAAACAACCTGTAAAGCTTATTCTTTAAACCTCAGTACAGATAATTTTGACTTGAGTTCACACACACACACACACACACACACACACGCGCGCGCGCGCGCGCGCCTGCTCGCATATAGATAGATAGATATGCGCGCGCAAGCGCACACACACACTCACGCACGCACGTGTATGCGTGTGTGCGTATGTGTGTGCATGTCTGCATCAATGCACGACTCTCTCTCACACGTTCTCTCTCTCTCTCTCTCTCTCTCTCTCTCTCTCTCTCTGAGACAGGCAGACAGACATACAGACAGACAAACAGACAGACAGACAAGCAGACAAACAAAGACAGATAGACAGAATCGACGGACAGAATTTTTTTTTTAAATCTATGTAAAGAAACATCCACAACATGACGCCACATTGTCTGTTTAGTCTTTAGAATTTCCACAGGATGATCGCCCCCACCTCGCCGACTTCTCGCTGTCTCGGCTCGTTTCATTGGACACTATCCAGACGGCAGAGGGCGCTGGCCGCACGTCTTGAGCACTATGCCAGAATTGTTTTGATTGGGTAATTACTTGATTTAGATTCATAGGCAGCTAGTGATTGTCCGCTTGCGTGCAGGGGCAAACTGTTTTCTCTGAAAAGTTTCCATGAATTTCCCGCCAGTCTCACGTATTATTCCTCGGCCTGATTTCGAGCCAAATTCCCAGTGAAGAGCCTTTCTGTCTGTCTGTCTGTCTGTCTGTGTCTATCTGTCTGTCTCTGTCTCTCTATCTCCCTGTCTCTCTTTGTGTCTGTTCGTCTGTCTGTCTGTCTCTCTCTGTGTATCTCTATGTGTGTGTATGTATATATGAGTGCGTGTAAGCATGCGTGCACATGTGTGTGTTCGTGCAAGCAAGCGCGCACGTGTGTGTACGTGCGTGCGTATGTGTGTGTGTGTGTGTGTGTGTGTGTGTGTGTGTGTGTGTGTGTGTGTGTGTGTGTGTTGTCCGCGTGTATGTGTGTGCGTGCGCGTGCGTAAAGTTTCGATAGAACGCCATGGCTTAAATTACATGTGCATGCGCGAGTATGGCAGGAATGCCTGGACATGCAAACGTAAAGTGTTTAGATTAGGGGAAAGCCACTTTCACAGACGACGTTATTTTCTATATTGATATGATGATTTTCCTGCCTCCATCTTTTTATTGATTTCCTTATTGTATATATTTGTTATTTACGTGCATTTATTTATTCATTTATTTCCTTTCAGGAAGAGAGTGAAAGTGTGTACACGTGTCGTGTGTGTGTGTGTGCACACGCACGCCCGAGCGCGTGTGTTATCTATGTGTCTGTATGCGTGTGTGTGTGTGTGTGTGTGTGTGTGTGTGTGCGCGTGCGCGCGCGTGTGTGTGTATGTGTTTCTATGTGAAGGGAGGCGGGGGGGGGGGGGCTGAAAAGGAGAGGTCATGCGCACTTGCATCTCTATTTGCGTGTGCATGTGAGTTTGTGTGTGTGTGTGTGTGTGTGTGTGTGTGTGTGTGTGTGTTTTTCTCTGTGTGAAGGGGAGGGGAATGAGAAGAAGGAGAGGTCTGGCGCACCTGCACCTCTGCAACTCCCTCCCCCCCCCCCCCCCCCCCCCCCCCCCCCCCCCTCTTTCTACCCCTCTCTCTCTCAAGGAGCATGCTGCCTGCCGTTGCCTTTCCTCTCATGTTGCATGGAAGAGATGCTCGGGCACCATCTGTTCTCATGTTACTGGGGCAGTCTCAACACACACACACAGTCTTTCTATCTATTGGTCTCTCCTTTTTTGCTTTTAACCTACTTCATCTCTTTTGGTCCCTGTTTGCGCGCATGGGCACATATGTGTGTGTGTGTGTGTGTGTGCGTGTGTGCGCGCGCGTGTGCGTGTGTGTTTGTGCGTGCGTGTGTTTGCGTGCGTGCGTGTGCGTGCGCGCGTGTGCCTGCTTGCGTGTGTGTGTGTGTGTGTGTGTGTGTGTGTGTGAGAGAGAGAGAGAGAGAGAGAGAGAGAGAGAGAGAGAGAGAGAGAGAGACAGACAGACAGACAGACAGGGCAATATGAACAGGAGAGCATTATAAGGTTACACGGTCCGTTGAATCCGCTGCAGTCTCACCTATCTCTCGTATCCCGCTTTGTCTGTTGACACAGGCTGAATCATGACGATGAAGGTGTGCTGATGCTGTACTCCGTTATCATTATGAGTATTGCCCTCTGGTACCCTGTATATCCTGTAGCTCTGTGCAGCCCTCTTGGAATTGGACTCATCTTTTCTAGATCAGAATATGGGTTGTATGCAACCAGTTGTCAACTTTCGAAACATATTCGGGTCACAGATCTCTCTCTCTCTCTGAGTACACATTCATTGAGAAATGTGTTCTTTTGTTTCATTCTCATTTTGTGTATGTTACAGTGAGTGTTGTTATTACCTTGAAAAAAGATTTTTGAAATATCCTACAGTGTTTTGATAAACCATCTCATCAGTTAACTCACGACAACACCTGAAAGAAAAAATACTGCCATGTATCATCGCCAACATCATTAGTGTTTCCATGTCTTCAAGAACAATTTGTATAGCCCTGGTTCGAGGTCTCCCACAGCAATCAGACAACTGTCCCCAGTGAGTCGCCGTCTGAAGACCGTCTCGAGAGATTTCATACAATTTAAAACCGTTAAACCAGGGAAATGCAAAGTCAAATGAAATTGTCACGAAAACATTTAAAGAGATTAAAGAAGTTGATGAGTTTGTGTGAACCATTTCAGCTAGCCGTTTTATGTTGTGCTCGTTCCTCAAAGTGAGGGAAGAATCAAATCCTTGTCACACCATCAATAAGAAATTTTACTAAAACCAGTCTGATGCCGGTTGTAAAATGCATTTGATCAGGAAAGCCGAGATGTTTTTAATGGTATATATACCTCTCCTGAGCGGGAGGCTGTGTTAGCAGAGCGGGAAAAATTCGGACAATGATGAACAGAGAAACTAGTTTTCGACAGGTTATAGACCAAGAAACCACAACTCGATATTTCGCAAAGTGTCCCCAGACATTTCAAAAAGTAAACTCATTTAATAATATCGAGAATGCGTTTTATTCTATGAACACATATACACTATGAGCAGTCTCTCGAAAATAGTAAAACTGACTATAAATCGTCCCAAGCCATGAGAGGTATGTGTAATTCAGTTTTTGTCTGTGTTCAAGTTACATGTTTGTATATCGATGTCTGTGCTTGTGGTATCAAACAAGGATGTCTCCTTACTCTTTTTTTTTTTTATCCAGTGAACCAGCATTCAGATGGCCCAAACGAACAAGGTTACAACCAAATCCTCGGAGCTGTAGAAAAAAAAGACGTAATTTTCATATGGTTTATTCTGAGAAAAAAAAGCAAAAAAAAAACAAACAAAAAGCCCACGACACCACATGAAGCCGGGAGGGGGGGGGGGGGGGGCTCTATCCATTGTGGATTTGCATCTCGCCGTTCCTCGATCACTGGTCTTTTCAGGAGAAGATGGAAAGCAGGAAGAACTTTACGATGAAGACAATTATTGCCATGTCTAAATTGTCGTGTACCGTGTTATCCCAACTGGTTTACGAACTGCATTGGCAAGGATCTCTATTACTTTTTGTTGATGTAACTTCTTTTCTTTTTGTTTTTCGTGTGGGATTTCGTGACGTCATTTCGCACGCGGAAGTTCGGAAGAGTTGTCGCCCTTTGGTGAAAGCCTCCGCCTCGGTTATTTGCCGTAAGGACGATTACCGCTCAAGAACGTAGTGTTTTTTTTTTTTTGTTTTTTTTTTTTGTCTTGTGAATTATTTTCTTCTTTGATGTTTGCAAGCTGAAAGTATGTGAGCGAATTGAATCGAATCATATGCCTGTGAAACTTAATTTCAACAGTGTAGATGATCAACAAAATAATGTTCCAAATATAAACAGCCGTATTACCCAAAAAGTTTGTTTGGAGAGATGTTGCTGACGTATACCTTAGCCATATAGAATACCTCATACAACACTACTGACAGACATCTAAAGGCTACAAACAACAGTACTGAAAGACATCTAAAGGCTGCAAACAACACTACTGACAGACATCTAAAGACTGCAAACAACACTACTGACAGACATCTAAAAGCTACAAACAAAACTGACAGACATCTAAAGGCTACAAACAACACTACTGAAAGACATCTAAAGGCTGCAAACAACACTACTGACAGACATCTAAAGGCTGCAAACAACACTACTGACAGACATCTAGAGGCTACAAACAAAACTGACAGACATCTAAAGGCTACAAACAACACTACTGAAAGACATCTAAAGGCTGCAAACAACACAACTGAAAGACATCTAAAGGCTACATACAACTACTACTGACAGACATCTAACGGCTGCAAACAACACTACTGACAGACATCTAAAGGCTACACACAACACTACTGAAAGACATCTAAAGGCTACACACAACACTACTGAAAGACATCTAAAGGCTATACACATGCGTGGCAAAGCTATGGAGGCACAGACAGGCCACAGGACAGCCAGTGTCCACAGTGGACAGGTTGTACAATTTTCACTTCCAGTTCGCCACAGAGGTAGAAGCTGACATATCATTCACATTGTACAATTTTCACTTCCAGTTCGCCAGAGAACTAAAAGCTGGCATATCATACACTGCTGTCGGCAAAAAAACAACAACTTTGTTTCCACAACAGAGGAAAAAAAAAAATGAACCATAAAATGTGAAAAAAAGAAGACAACACCCCAGCTAACCCACTCTCGCGCACTCACACCTACCGCACTCACATATACCGAGTTATAGGCTAGACCTCACGTTATGGGAGCACACTAGCGTCTACAATCGAGGAAAATGGCGAAATGAGGGAAAACCGTCATTACTCCAGGGCCGTATTTTCAGGAGATCACAACTGATTCACTGTTTTCCCGAGGATCATTTTTTAAGGAATCATAACCGTTTACCCTATGTTTACTTGGGATAACTTGTTTAACTGAAGGAAAAAAAAGAACAGCAGACATGTTTACCCTAAACCTGCTATAGGTGTGGTTTTCATCTAAAAAAAAAAAAAATAAGCGCATTTCCTACAGAAATGTGTACAGATTTCAAATTTTTTTGTACAAACGGCGGGGGAAAGGGGGGGGGCGACATTCGCTTTGTTTTCACCCGCCATCATCACACGGGAGAAACTTCTTCCCAATAGTCACCACCTGATCGTGCCTTTACTGCGGTAGCATTGCTTCCTTCTAAAGTACTTCCCAATAGTCACCACCTGATCTGGCCTTTACTATGCTAGCACTGCTTCTTTCTAAACTTCTTCCCAGCAGTAACCACCTGATCTGGCCTTTACTATGCTAGCAATGCTTCTTTCTAAACTTCTTCCCAGCAGTAACCACCTGATCCGGCCATTACTATGCTAGCACTGCTTCTTTCTAAACTTCTTCCCAACAGTAACCACCTGATCCGGCCATTACTATGCTAGCACTGCTTCTTTCTAAGACGTGTTACTTTCAAACCCAACCCATCAGTACACTTTAGCAAAAGAATCCGTTTCAGGGCATGTTGTCAAAACAACAGGCGCTGCCTGACGTCTTTTCGCGTGCGGAAGTTCGGAAGACGTTGTCGCCCTTTGCTGAAAGCCTCCGCCTCGGTTATTTGCTGCAAGGGCGATTACTGCTCAAGAACGTCATCTCCAGTTTTTTTGTTTTGTTTTTTTTTTTTTTTTTTTTTTTTTACTTCGTCGTTTTTTTTTTTTTTTTTTTTTTTACACAAATGCGTACAATACACGGCAAAACCGTTTACGTAAAGGGGTCAGAAACAGGTGATATTGCGTGAAAAACGTGAATGATTGTGGAATGGGGTCTGTGAGATTGGGAAACCGTTGTGATCCCTAAAGATAACAACGATAACGAATGTTCCTTAGGAAAATACGCCACATGTTTGTGATCTTTTTGCAAAACGGGCATTATCCTAATGAAAGCAGTCGTGATCCTCAGGGATGACGGCTCAGCCCCGCTGTTCTGAAGGGTGATAACCGTTTCCCCTGGGAAAACAGTTATCGCCTCCTTAAAGCTGATCTTCCATAAACCATCCAGTACGTTTTGGTCCGTTCCAAAATGTGTGCAAAGGCGTATTAATCATAGATCCTTGCAAAGATTTGGCAGCGGAACGATCCACAGAGTAATACAAAAACTGGCATATGTATATATGGAGAGAGAGAGAGAGAGAGAGAGACAAACTTATTTACGAGGATACAAGATAGCACTGGTGTGCTTTTATACATCGAGTCCTCGCCTCGAGTAGGGTCAGCAATGCAAGACAAGTCAATAAATGTAGGAGTATGCAAAAAGCGGTTGATAAAAAGGAATTTTTTTTAAAAAGACAGACGCAGGAGCGGAAGGAGTGCAGGAAAGGGCAGGAGAGAGAGAGAGAGGGAGGGAGAGAAAGGGAGAGAGAGAGAGGGAGAGAGGGGGGAAGAGGGAGGGAGAGAAAGGGAGAGAGACGGAGAGAGAGGGAGAGGAGAGGGAGAGAGAGAGGGACGGAGAGAGGGAGGGAGAGGGAGAGAGAGGGAGGGAGGGAGAGAGAGAGGGGAGAGAGGGGGGGGGGGGGAGAGAGAGAGAGAGAAGGGAGAGAGAGAGGAGAGCGATAGGGAGAGAGAAGAGGAGAGAGAGAGAGAGGGGGGAGGGAGAGTGGGAGACAGGTGACAGTGGGGTGCAGGAAATATAATGTTGTAATAGAGAACAACCGAACAAACAAACAAAAAACCCACCAAGGAAATGCAAAACAATCAATTATAATGCATGAGGAAAATGAAAATAAAGCACAAATTGATAAGACAAAAGAGCATAATGATAGCTTCATAGACGAAGGGGGGAGTATGTCATATAGATAACACATTAACGTCATTCAGCAGAAAAAAGCTGAGAGAGAGAGAGAGAGAGAGAGAGAGAGAGAGAGAGAGAGAGAGAGAGAGAGAGAGAGAGAGGAGAGAGAGAAGAGAGAGAGAGAGAAAACAAGCATTTATGACAAGGCAGAGGAGGAGGTAGATGGGACACATACACGCACTCACTAACAAGAGAGACAAGCAAGAGAGAGAGAGGCAGAGGTAGAGAGAGAGAGAGAGCACTCAGAGAGAGAGAGAGAGAGAGAGAGAAGAGAGAGAGAGAGAGAGAGAGAGACAGAGACAAACCAGCACTTGCAGACAAGCACACGTACACCCCAACTCGCCCGTCCGTGCATAAATGAACATCTTGATACACCTAGGTACACATCTACCATCCACCATAATGTTGTTCATTGTCATAGAATAATCATTTCGTAGCAAAGACACACGAGATTTCATTTTCACGTCCATTTTGCTTGCAGCATAGCCAAATTCAGGGGTGTTCATATCAGGGCTGTCACCAAATAAAATCGATTCCATATTAAAGAAAGAAAAATGAAAGTGAAAGAAACTATGTCCACTTATATGTCATTCCATACATGCTGAAACGGATGGATTTATACAGGATCTATGCAACACAAAAATGTTAATGTTTACACTCACAAATACAAACGCACGCATGCACACACACACACGCATACACACACACACACGTGCGCGCACACTACACACACGCAAAATGCTGAACGTTCGAAGCCCTTCACTGTTCTCGGGGCAAGGCTTCTCTGTCCTTGCCGCTGTGAATGCATCCTCCAGACCCTGCAGTGGGTTGGTCCAGCGGAAGTCGCCCTTCTTCCTGCATCCCATGAGAACGGATTGTCTGGAAGCCTAGTAACGCTGTGGGGACGATCTTGGTAGTATCTGGTCCCTGGAGTCGTATGCCCTGGGCGAGGATGGAGGTGGCTGTGGAAGATGTAGTGCGACGGCTCGTGGTTGACCAATAGTGATTCTCGCAGACAGACCTTCCTTTATGACCTGCCACAAACGACGATGCGCATGACATTCTGACCGAGAAGTCGCCTCTAAATCCTGACAAAGAATACGCTAAAGCATGACGGTAGAAACTAACGCCTAGGAATGGCATTCTTACACGCTGACAATGAAGAAGATAGTGCAGTCTATGACAAAAAGAAGATACTAAACCTGGAACAATGAAGACTGTAAATGCGGCCAAAGCCTTACAAAAAACATCAACCTAATGAAACAAAGAGTAACATTCTGATAGAAGATCACACTAAAGAATATGAAAGGATAACATTTCGCTCTGTTATCAAGCTGACACTAACCCTTTTGACAAAAACAAGATGTATAAGTCTTATGGTAAGGTAACGTAAGGTTGCCAATGGCCCGCAAAGGGAAATGTCGGGGATATCACCGCATTAAAGTTACCTCACAAGTCATTATTTAAAAAAAAACAATTAATACACAGCCCTTTAAATACACCTAAAACCGCACCGGAAATTTTGTGAAAAATCTTTCCTCTGTAAAATCTTAGATCAGATGAAAAATGTTGATCTCTTTCAGAAATTCAAAGATCACATCAGGTGGGACATCTCTGAAAAAGGTTTTCATGCAGTTTGCTGTAAAGTGTTTATGTCTCACATCATGCAAGGCCCAACACTCTAAAAGAGTATGTCACTACAACTGTGAGTGGTGCATAACATGAAATGCACCATGGAGCTTCATCACCTTTAAGTGATAAAAATGGGTAAAAGGATTGGCCTGTATGCAAACAGCACAAGACTTTTTTTCCTTACGGCCACCTCGGGAAGGGGGGAAAACGGTAAAAACTCAGGTTTGAACGATTCTTAAATAGTTTTTTTTTTTTTCCGTTGGCAAGTTCCATTTCTCTTGCCAGGGTTTTTGACGTAAGCCTGGGATTTGTGTTTCATATCAATGTGAGGGATAGACAATCTGCTTATCTTTTATTGCGTCACCCTTGGCAAGTTGATCAACTCTCGTTGCCTCAAATGCACGTATGTCTTAGAACCCAAGCAAAAAACTAGGCTATATCCATCTGATTTCAGAGAGGTGTACAGTTTGAATAATTTCATTAGTTGAGGGAGCTTGAGGTTACGGCTGGCAATGCCCTCCAAGCAGAAAGTGAGTCTGACAAAATGAGGAAATCTATGTTTTCATTTATAGACTATTTCAAGAGCCAGGACCAGGGCTGTCAACTCAGCAGTGTAGATGGAGCTGTCAGTGAGAATGCGTTTAGAACATCTCTGAGAAGCACCTGTTGCACAATACACTGTCGAGGCAACTCCCTCCTCAGATTTGGAACCGTCGGTGAAAATTCATCTGAAGGAAGGAAACTTCGAACACAGTTCGGCGAAAAAAAGACTTGTACCATGGAGCTAGTGGTATTTTTACGGTACCTAAATCAAACCGGATCTCTGGAGTGAAGAAAGTCCATGGTGGGTCATCATCAGAAAACTTGATAAATCAAACACGACTCAAAGGTCTATATCTGCATTGTTCAAATGAGGAAACATACGAATTCCCGAGAGTGAATGGAACTGGGATGGTCGTCGAATTTCTTTCGGAGCTTTGGGTCAATATACAAGGTCATATACAGGGTTTGGGGGTTCAGAAAAAGAGATTCAACGTGTTGTTTAAGAAAGGTTTCAGCCAACACTTCGACAGTGCCTCAGCACTCGGGCTACAAACAGGGGTGGTGCGGAATGCAATTAGAGTCGAAGCCCTTGATGCTGGATGGGATCTAGACTTTTCAGGTCGGAGGGTCTGGCCGAGCCTTGGACTACACATCCATAGACCTGTTTGGAGCGGATCAGAGCCCTGCAAAAATGAAGAGTTTTCTTATCAGCGTACCAATCCATGTGTGCCAGAACTTTTTGAATGTTCAGTGCTTTCTAACGAGCAGTTTTTGAGTTTGGGGTATGACATTTAAATGTCCCATCCAACACTCAAAAGTTCAGTTATGATTGAAAAAAAAAAATCCACGTAAAAATAACATTCAGAATTTTTCTTCACAGCTGGAATGGTGAATTTATCCAGACAAATTTCAGGATCGACAAAGAATTGACGAAAATTGTGAAAATGGATACTGTGTTTTTGGGTGCTTGAAAACGCAAACCCGTTTTCTCGGCCCACTGTTGAATCTTATCCATACAAAGTTGGGGTCGAGGCTGAATGCTGGCGTAAGAGGCTCCAGCTGCATTGAGTGCGAAGTCATCACCAAACGAGAGGGCTCGGAACCCCGTTTTACTTAATTGACAATGTCGTTAATTTTGATACTGTACAGAGCTGAAGGAAGGATGCTCCCTTGAGGTACACACAACTCCTGACCCTGGGATGTCCGACAGCATGGTGCCAATACCGACTTGGAACTGCCGATCAGCCAGAAAGTTTTGAATGAGTAAAGGCAGACAACCGCGAAAAAACAAAGTTTATGGAGGTCTAGAACAATTCCAGATTTCCAAGTGGTATCACACGCTTTTTTCAGACCAGAAAAGATAGCAACCACATAATGTTCATTAATGAACGCATTGCGGATGGCGGTTTTCACACGGACTAAATGGTCAATGGTCGAGCAGTACTTCGGAACCTGCACTGTTCATTAGCCAAAAGAGTCATCGGTTTCCAGCTTATAGATCAGATGGGGCTTGACCACCTTTTCCATTACTTGCAGAGGCAGCTTGTCAGAGCTATCAGACGATAGTTTGAAGGGTTACCAAGGTCTTTCCCAGGCGTAGGGATCGGAATGGTCATGACTTTTCACCACACACCTCCTCCCCAGAATAGCAAATTACGACGTGCCCAATTTTCTTCTTCTTCTTCCTAAGAAAACTGGTTCACTCAAAAACGAGTAGGTCACCAGCACGCATGTTAAAAAAAAAAGTGCGACTCAGCCTGTTGGCCCCAGGAGCAAAATTTGGGCAACAAGGGGTCGCACATGATATTTAAAAAGTTAAAAACAATGGCCAGGTTAAGGCCTAGGTAACCATAAATATATCTGGGGAAGTTAAAATAGAAAAATCAGTCAATATCTCAAGACTGTCGTATCAATTTGTTTTTTAAATGAGACTTCATTTGTGGCAATTTTGATGGCACCTGGCAGCGAGTTCCACAGCCTTACAGAACTAGGGTAAAATGAATGTAGATGGCTGTCAATATTTGATGCAGGTATGACATAAGACTGACCGCCACTCCTGGTGCTACTTTTTCAATACTAGTAGTTCCATTGGGATATCAATTAGTTTGGCTCTACATTTGAAAAAGGTATTAAGTTTAATAAAAGCTCTCTCTTCTAAGGGTTTCCATTCTAATTTCCTCATGTTCTTCCTAGTATTCCCTTTCTCTCTGATATGGTTCCCTGTTACGAACCGCTGCTGCTCTCTCTCTTCTGAATATTTTCGAGGTTATAAATGTCCTTTAGATTGTAAGGATCCCAGACTGAGCAACCATATTTCTAGTACAGATCTAACCAGTTTTATAGCAGTCGACCTTAACCTTTTGGGGGCAGTCGTTGATATTCCTGTATAAGAAAGCTAAGATGTCGTTTGCTTTCTTACATACTAAATTGTAATGTTCTTTCCATTTGAGACGACTATCTATAATCACGCCCAAATATTTTTTGCAGCATTGGTTTCTTTAATAATAGTATTGTGAATAGAGTATTCTGATCTAGTTGGTGAGCGTTTATTACATATACGCAACATTTGGCACTTCTGGGGATGAAATTCCATTTTCCCCCAAGTTCTTTCCCACTCTTGTAAAGCGTTTAGAGATCTTGTAGAATGCGTGTATCATTCTTGCTTCTGATTGTTCTATATAATAAGCTGTCGTCTGCAAAAAGCCTTACAGTAATTCAAGGAGAGAGATTTCTACTAATGTCATTTATATAAATTTAAAAAGAAAAGGGTCCCAGAACTATTCCCAGTGGTACACCTGACAAGACCAGGTTACAATGGAATGACGACCCTTCCACAATAACTTTCTGGGTTCTCCAACGAGGAATGATCTAGACCATTTTAGCAAAGAACCGCCAATGCCGATGTGTTCTAATTTAAGTAGCAGACCCTCATGGTAAACCTTATCAAAGGCTTTAGAAAAGTCCAATAAAACTGCATCTATTTGCTGTGTGTTGTTGAGACAGTTATTAAAATCATTGAGGGTTGTTACAAGTGTCACAACTCCGCTGTCTAAAACCATGCTGGGCTTTATTTTCTGGCACTTGAAGCACCGCACTGGAGACGGAGACGGATCGCGGAGTGTCAAGTTGAATGCACACATTCAAAGAACACTTTGATGACTTAAGGCAAGAACGTCAGAAAGAGGGTGTCGGTGGGCACTTTTCTCTTCCTTTGTGAACTGTGACCCTACGCACGTTGAAAATACACCTCGGGATGCAAGTTCTGGTTCTATCTCGGTCTCCAAAACGCACCAAGATCTGGGCATCTCTTGACTCCCTTGGACGTACTCAACTGTTTATGGGAAGTCATCCGGATCTCTCTGTACCAGTTTTATGGCACTCAGCAGCTGTTCCAACAGGCCCTATAGGGAAAGGCACTAAAACCTATCAAAGTAAGACAGTAAACCGATAAAAGAAGTCCACAGCTGTAAGAAACGAGAACACTAAAACCTTTGAAAGAAAGATGCTATATCTATAAAGCGAAAACACAACTTTTTAAAAGGGGAAACTTAACTGCCTAAAACGGCTACACTAGCAGTTGAACATTAAACCCTGTGAAGGAACACTAAAGGAAAGGATAGCAATGCCATCACAGGAAGTCGAGAGTACTTGCACTAACTGAAAGGTGAACACCAGCCCCCTTCAGAGTAGGAAATTAAAATTGTCTGCGAGTTTTGTTCTCGTTTTTGGCGGACTCATTCAAAATAATTTGGCGGACTCGCCAGGAATTGTTTGTGAAATCTGAAAGCTATGAAAGGATTCACATGCTGACTGATTACCATGTCAGGTTCTCTGTGGATAAGGACACTCAGATCAGGAGTACCAGGTGCGCACTAGGAAATATCTCAGGAAGAGGATCAAAGACTTCCTCAAGAGCTCTGCAGCTCGAACCAAAATGATCTGAAAGCATGCGTCCATGCTCCAGATCCCTTGATTCACAAGACCTGCTCCAGAGCTCTAGTCAGCCTTTAATGCCTTTCCACGAAACATTCCTCCAGTACTCCCCGTTTTGTGTCCTTGTTCCCCAGAATACCGACACTGGAGACTGTTTTATCGTCATGGCCATATGAGTAATGAGTGTGGATTGTAAAGGACTTAGAGCTTGGTGTCTTTCCTCGGATAGGCGCTATATAAGTATTCATAATAATAATGAAAATAGACGCCGAAGCCTAGAAAGGCCATATAAACCTCTGAATGAAGGAGACACAGAAGCCAGGAAAGAACAAGACCTGCGAATGAAGGAAACACTATACCTAGATAAAGATTATATTAAACCTTGTATGAAGGAAGCACCGAACCCGGAAAAAGGACAATGAACCTGTGAAAAAAGAGACCCCGAATTCCTAGGAAAAGACAAAAACAAACAACAGATAACAGAACCGTCTGAAAGCTATGGTCATGCTGCTTACAGCCCAGCCAGCTGCAAAGGGCCATGTCAGGGCTGTCACTGCGATAAAAACATCCACACAACTCTTAAAATACACCTAAAAACACAACGGAAATTTGTTTAAAAAAACATTTCTTCTGTGAAATCTTAGATCAGATGCAAAATGTTGAACTCTTTTGAAAATTCAAAGATCACAGCAGGTGGGACATCTCTGAACAAGGTTTTCATGGAGTCTGTTGTAAAATGCTTATGTCTCAAACCATACAAGTCCGAACACTCTAAAAGAATATGTTTCATTGTAAATGGTACATGACATGGAATGGACCATGGAGCTTCTTCACTCTTTAAAAGAAACGAATGAGTTACAAACGAATGGCCAGCGAGCAGCCGGCATAGAACTGTTTTTCCTTTGCGACCTCCAGAGGTAGATAAGAGGAACACTTGGGTTTGGTCGGATCTTGAAAATTTATTATACGTCTGTGTATTCCAGTCCTCCTGCCAGGTCTCTGATATAACCATTAACCTTCGGTTTCAAATCTGATATAAGGATAGATATGCTGGGCAGTTTGTTCTGTGTGGCATTCCTGGCAAACGATCAGCCTTTTCATTTCCCCGAATGCCATCATGACCAGGAACACAAGCTACAACAATGTTCTTATGAAGCCCATGCATGGTGGTTCAAGATGGCTGCTCTGTCTTTGTGTCCAAATATTTCTCAGATGTTTTTAGTATTTCTCGTTTTTTTTTTTTAGGGGAAATATGTTATAAAAGGACAGCCCTTCTCTCTAAGACTTATTTATTACATTTGTGGACCATTTTTGTGAGCATTTAATAGTTTCTTGCTCGGGATATTGTCTTGGCATTTACAAGTGTACTCACCTCTCGCCATCACGGTCTTGCAACTTGCAAAATTTTCACCTTCACTTTCTCTTGTGGTGTTTTGGTACATGTACCTTCTTACCCTTTAGTTCTTGTTGATCGTGGATTTTCTTTTCTAACAGGTATCAAGGATTTTCTTTTCTAACAGGTATCAAAGTAAGCTGTTATAATTCACAAATTGAAACGTTGACACTTTTTCTTATTTTCAGTGTCGATTGTTACGCTAGCGATGACACGAACAAGCGGTCGTGGCCGTTATCCCGAGTCCCAGTCCGCCTCCAGTGCTGCTGACAGCAAAGCTAAAAATACTAGAAAATTACATGGCTCTGAGAATGTGGAGTCGAACAATGTGTTTAATCCTTTAACACAAATGAACGAACCAGATGTACCTTGTGCTTCTTCATGCAAAAAGATTGGTGGGACTGCCAGCATTGAAAGTGACCGTTGCTCGGGCTCCACATTAGGTGTTCTGATCTGAGCTCTGATGAGTTTGAATGCTTACAACGCTCCAACAAAAGTTCAATTAAATGGTTCTGACAGAGATGTATGAAAGACCTAAACAATTCACCCAACCCTAGCGATTTGCAGGCAGCCACAGACGCCAAGGTCGACCAACTGATGCAAATTGTAAGTCTCCTGCAGAGTCATATCCAAACGATACTTACCTTGTTGCAAAATTCAGGGGGTAGCATTAACCAGGAGGTTAAAAAACAGATCCACGAGTATTTTGAAGTAGAAAAAGATAGGGAAATCGGGAAAGATCATCTGATCTTTTATAACATTCCTTAGAGTGACAAAACTGGTGATGATGAGAAGCGGGTGGACGAGCGGTTGGTCACAGACTTGTGTGTGGACACATCTGTCCAGAGGTGAAAAGCGATTTATACAACTCTAATGGAGAGAGACCGTTGTCAAAGTCAGTCGGCTGGGGCGCATCAAGCCTGATCTCCAAAACTCCGACAAAAGTAGGGATATCAAAGCAGTTTTCCCCAGTGAAATTGTTTTTTAAAAAAATCATGGCCAAATCCAAGCTACTAAAAAAAATCATTTCAATGTGTATACGAAAATGGTGGTGTTAGTTCCTGACAAACTGTAAAAGAGAGGGAAATGACAAAGCCTTATGTAAGGAACTGAAACGCCCTAGGAAAGATGGCCAAGATATCATAAAAAAGGCAAGATCATTCCTCACCCCAAACTTCACACAGTCTTCAGGTGGTTCAGGCCCCGGAGGTGTAGGGTCGTCGGCTAGCACTGCTGACTGACTACATCTAGAACCTGTTAGTTGTGTATATAGTTCACAGTTTAACACAACTTTCTGTTCTTCTGTTGTTAGTACAACTCCTTTTCAACAAGGGACTGATGTAGATGAACCACTGAGTGTGGTACAGTGAATGAATGTTGTGACAGTGGGAAAGCCTATTTAAGCTCTGAAGGGGGCCGGGGGTATTCAAAGTAATGTTTGTATATGTTGATAGTTTTAGGAACAAAATGAACGAACTGGAAATAATTGCGGCTGATTTGGATATGGATGTCATTGCGATTACAGAATTAAATTCTAAAGCTAGCAGAGATTCATCTGACTGGCAACCTTATTCTCTTTTTGCTCAGATACTTTTGGAAGAGATGTTGGTATGTTTACTAAAAAAACCCTTCCATCAATGTTGGTTGAACTGACAAACTGGAAAAGCTGTTTAAAACCATCTGTTTTCTGTGCGTTTTTGAAGATGAAACCATTCATCTTGGCATCATTAACCATTCCCCGAACTGTTTATCTGAAGAAAACAATCGAACTGTTTATTTGAAGAAAACAATTGAACTGTTCATTTGAAGAAAACAATCGAACTGTTCATCTGAAGAAAATCTAAACATTGCGGTTAGTACTTTCTTTAGTGATGAATCTACGAAAGGAACTAAAATCATGGTTGGTGATTTTAATCACCCCGGATTAACTGGCAAGAAGTAGTTTGTTCTAGTGGTCCTGAACATATTGCTACCAAATTTAAGAACTATTTTCGACAGCTACGCCGTTCAGTTGGTTTCTGAACCAAGTCATTTCAGAGTTTTACAAAGATCAACTACTATCGATCTGATCTTGTGTTCAAATCCAAACAAAACTGAAGATATTGATCACCATCCTCCAGTTGGCAAGAGTCATCACTCTGCAATTTCCTTCAGCATAGATCTCGATAGGGAAACCAATGAAAGTAAATCTAAAGGGAAATTTTACTTTATGGATAAGGGAAACTTCGAGTTGTGAGAGACGAATTAAAGGGAATAGACTGGGTTTCACTACTGCTCAGTAAAACCGTAGATGGGATATGGACTCTAATCACTAGTAAACTTCTCCAGACTCAAGCATGTTCCTTCCAAATAATTCTTTTCTGGTCCTGGATTCAGTCAACAAAAAAAAAGACAGTTCCATGTACAGTCTTGACAAGATCAGACCCAAGGGACAGCTTACAGATGGTATAAGAGGTTCAGAACACAGCCTAACTACAACGCTTACGTAAGAGCAAGAAATCAGTCTAAATGGGCTACAGATAAGTCTGTGAAAGAAAAAGAGAAAAATCAGACAGTAGTATTAAAACAACCCCCAGCGCTTTCTTCAATTATGTTAATTAAAAGACTAAAGAACCTATTGGGAACCTAATGACCCCTAATGGTGAATTATTTACAACTGAGAAAGGGAAGGCTAAGGCCTTAAATATCTTTACTATACTGGTGTGTTTACAGATGAAGATGTAAAGAATATTCCCGATTTTAAAAAACGCAGACATAAAACCATTTTCTGCTTCTGTCCCTGAAAAGAATTTGAAAGAAAGACTTCCAAGCTAAACATTAACAAAGCTGCTGGACCTGACAAAATTCACCCAAGAGTGTTAAAGGAATTGAGTGAAGTTTTGGCTTTTCCTTTAAAAGTACTATTTGATAAGACACTGCAGTGTGGCAAGGTACCCTATAGAATGGAAGGTAGCTGAGGTAAAACCAATTTTCAAAAAAGGCGATGGAAAATGTCCAGGTAACTACAGACCAGTAAGTCTGACTTCAGCAGTATGCCAAGTTTTTGAGAGCGTACTCATAGATTTGCTAAATTCTCATCTTATAGATACTGGTTTGCTCTCAGACTGTCAGGATGGTTTTATCACTGGAAGATCCTGTGTTTCGTGGCTGCTTTTTACCTTAATTGACGGATGGTAAAGCTGGATGACAATATATCAGTTGATGCAGTATATTTAGACTTGCAGAAAGCTTTTGATAATGTACCACATAAAAGATTAATAACTAAACTTGGAGGCTATGAAATCGATGGAGACAGTATTGATGAAGTTGTAACATGGACAAATGCCTGGCAGATTAAATTTAATAATACGATGTGTAATATTCTTCATGCAGGTAAAAATAATCCTAGGTATAATTATTATATGGAAGTGTATTGCTTGAAGAGACTAATGCTGAAAAAGACCTTGGAGTGATAACAGACCCTGATTTATGATCTGATAAACACGTTAATGAAACATTAAAAGAGCAAATAGACTAGCAGGGATGATTGTAGGCAATATTCATTGCAAAGATAGTGAAGTAATGCTTCCACTATTTAAAACACTGGTCAGGCCAGTTACTGAATATGGTAATTCTGTATGGACAACTAATTTGAAAAAAAAAAATCCCATCGAAGATATTCTGAGAAGATTTACACAAAAGATTAGTGGTTTGCAGAAGTATTCATATGAACAAAGGCTTCAATTTTAAAACTTACTAAGTTTGGAATACAGGCGCCTACGTGGTGACACGATTGAAACTTACACATGGATTTTATTACATTAAAACCACTGGCACATTATTCAGTTGAATACAGAATCTACAACTTGAGGGCACATGTTCAAACTAACAAAAAAAAATACTAAAACTTCTTCAAAAGCAGCCAACCTTTTCACAACAGAACTTTAAATACTTGAAATAACTTGCCAGTCAATGTTGTTAATTAGTTAGTTAGTGTTTATAGGGACCAGCGGACTACTAGGAGCCAAATCAGGACCTCAGCTATCATATCTGCTGAGTCTCTAGATACTAGTACCCACACTTGTATTAACATATCGCTTAAAATCTATAAAGACAAAAGCACAATTACCTGTTCAACTCCATATACATATGTTGTTGGAGCAGAAACTGTTAACACTTTCAAAAATTGTCTCGATCAACACTGGATACACCTTATGTTTCAAACCAATATTGACTTGAATTTTTAAAACCACGCATGTGCTTACATAATAAGACCAAAATATTTCTCGCTAAAACATAATTATCCACACTGAGCAGGATAACGGCTGAAAATGCCTAATATGCCACCGATATATGATATAATATGAATGTTGTGACCTTCAGCTTTCAAAGAGGTAAAAGTTTTAAAGAGTTTAAAAGTTATGGATGATGCAGGTAACTATCAGCTACGGCCTCCAAAGTTGATTGCGAATCAGAAAGTCGTTGTTTATAGATCGAGTTATCTTCAGCGCTAGAACCAAAGCTGGCAATTTCAGCAGAGTAAACGGAACTATCTGACGGAATATGCTTTGATAATATTTGAAAAGGAACAGTTGGGCAATAGGCTGCACAAGCCACTCCATCATCGGACTTTGAACCATCAGTAAATATTTCTGAAAGGATGGGAATTTTGTACAGAGATCGGCAAGCAATGTTTGTATGCCTGATGATTGTGGATTCTTTGCAAAAAACAGTAAGATCTAAACATGTTTTTGATGTGAAAAAGGTCCATGGAGGCTTCTCTGGAAATTTGGAGAAGTCAGACACAACTCCATGATCAATGCCTGCATTCCGCGCATGGGCTGCATACGAAAGTCCAAGCTTAGAATGCGGATGGATTTTTTCTTCAAATTTACTTTGAAAATGATTAAAAAACGCAGTCACAAGCAAGGTTTTCTGGTTCAGAGAACAATCTAAGACAGTAATTTAAGGATAGTGTCAGCCTGTGGTTGGATAATGAGGATTCGCCTGCCTCTGCATACAGGCTGTATGCAGGGGTGGTGCGGAATGCTCCAAGACAAAGACGAAGCCCTTGATGATGAATAGGATCCAAGAGTTTCAGGTAAGAGGGTCTTGCAGAACGTACACAGCACAACCATAGTCCAGTTTAGAATGGTCCAAGGCTCTGTTGAGGTGCAGCAAAGTTTTCTTATCGGCGCCCCAGTCAGTCCATGCTACGACTCGCAGAATGCTTAAAGCTTTCTGGCAAGAATAAGTGTTTAATGTGACTAAGGAAATTAAGCTTTTGATCGAAAATGACCCAGAAATTTGGCCGCCTTTACATAGGGAATGGGGGATTTCCCTTTTTGGATTTCAGGATCAGCAAAGAACTGTCCAAGATTATGAAAATGAATGCACTGGATCCTAGTAGCAGAAAAGGGTAAAGCCATAGTCTTCTACCTACGTTATGTTTTGGTTACACAAAGCTGCAGCCTGCGCTGAACACTTGGATATAAGCTTATAGTTGCACAGAAGACAAAATCATCTACAAACAACGAGCAACCCTGTTGAACTGAAGCAACAATGTTGCTGATTTTTATGCAAACTATCTGAAAGAGCACCTCCATGACGTCCTAAGAACCACGGACTAAACACTTTGCAAGAATATTTTGACCCTGCACAACACATGAAGTGACGGATAAAGAAAAGTAACCAGCCGCCGTGGCCAAGTGGTTAGCGTCGCTGACTCCCGGCTGGCAGATCATTAGTTCGATTACCATCAGTAAGGTCGGATTTTTCTGCTCTAACCGACTCCTACCCCGATCTGAGTTAGCTCAGTTGGGAAGACTGGGACCACACAGTCGAGTTTCATCCACGTAATGATACGTCTCTGACAATGTTGCTCAAACTTCTTGACCAACATTGCAGGTATCCGCATTTCTCGGGCCTGATTGACGCCAGGATATATCATGAAAATGTGTAAAATACAGCCCTATCATGCAGTGTCAGACCGGTATGGAAATCCGTAGCATCATCTTCATTATCCTAATTCTCATCGATCCTAAGCAAATATTGTCGTCCGTAGGAGGGCTTAGTAGGTGGTGTCCTGCGTATGTTGGATCAGAACGGGAGCCACTGAACACCACCCGATGACTCGGCAGCAGCGCCTCCTCCGGTGGGTTGCCACTTGACGGCTTCACATCGTTTCCTGTGGATTGCCGGTGCCGGGGTTGCAGCGGGGGCCGGGACGGGCTGCATCTGTGTCGGAATGAGCTGTGTGGGTGCGACGCCACTGAAGTGGCACAGCAGAAGGGCCAAAAAAACAAACAAACAAACAAAAAAGAGTAAATAAAAGCTCGCCACCACTCTCCTTGTATTCTGTTGCCTTCCCCGAGTTGATTCATGCTGCTCCCCGTTTTCCCACGGTCGTTGATGCACGAGTGCCTTGCCCCTGTTGACAAAAACATCGATATTTTCTGCGAACTTTGGCTATTCTGCGCTAATGATTTTGACTCACTAAAATTCAACAAAATGATTCTGATTTTACAAAGTATCAGCGTTCAGTTATCTAGCAATCCCAACAATATTTAGATTTATACGATATGTTATATGAACAACATAAAAGCTTTCAACAATCTTCATTAGAAAACATTGTGCAGTATTCTCTTACTCTCCATTTTAGGCTTCACATAGCTCAAGACAGATGACTATGAACGAACTGGTCGACTGATATTCAGTGGAGGAACATTTTGCAACTCATGGTATGCCAGTAACTTTACAAAAATGATAAAGAAGATCAACGATTCTCAGCTCTCACCTTTGTGTGTGTGTGTGTGTGTGTGTGTGTGTGTGTGTGTGTGTGTGTGTGTAGCGCGTGCGCCCGCGCGCGCGCGTGTGTATATAATACAGTGTTTAGGCGAGAGGATAGTAGGCATTCGTTTCCAGTTCAAGCTGTGAGGAAAAAGGTCATTTTGAAAAAATCAATTTCAGTGGTGGTATATTCATATATTTTAATACTTTAAGCCAAGGGACAGAATCTACACGCACACATACTCCATAGAAACGAAACGAATCGCAAAAATGTTCGACATCCATCCCGCCTCCAACCTTATACCCCACCGCCTTTCCCCCTACTTCTCTAACCACAAGAGTCTTACTTGAGCACTGTTCTTGCAACTGCTGTCAGGATCTCAATATACTTAAAGCCTCTTTCCCTTCTCCAGCTGTCTCAGATCTCAGATGGGGGAGTGAGGGAGAGTATGAGAGAGAGAGAGAGAGAGACATAAAGACATAGAGAGAGAGAGAGAGAGAGAGAGAGAGAGAGAGAGAGAGAGAGAGAGAGAGAGACTGACCCCCTCGTGTTCAACACGGTCTTTCCTACCTCGCTACCAATTGCGACGGTTGCCCAGAAAACCGATGAACGTCGATGACCGAGACGCCAGGTCGACTGATGTAATGGTTCCAGTCCTAATGCTGAAGAATCCTTTGCCGACAGTTCTGGCACATGTGTCACTGTTCAAACAGCCCTGAAACACACAGTGCTTCTGTCACTGTTCAAGCAGCCCTAAAACATACAGTACTTCTGTCACTGTTCAAACAGCCCTGAAACATACAGTACTTCTGTCACTGTTCAAACAGCCCTAAAACATACAGTACTCCTGTCACTGTTCAAACAGCCCTGTAACATACATACAGTACTCCTGTCACTGTTCAAACAGCCCTGAAACACACAGTACTCCTGTCACTGTTCAAACAGCCCTGAAACACACAGAACTTCTGTCACTGTTCAAACAGCCCTGAAACACACAGTGCTTCTGTCACTGTTCAAACAGCCCTGAAACATACAGTGCTTCTGTCACTGTTCAAACAGCCCTGAAACACACATTACACAGTACTTCTGTCACTGTTCAAACAGCCCTGAAACACAGTACTTCTGTCACTGTTCAAACAGCCCTGAAACACACAGTGCTTCTGTCACTGTTCAAACAGCCCTGAAACATACAGTACTTCTGTCACTGTTCAATCAGCCCTGAAACATACAGTACTCCTGTCACTGTTCAAACAGCCCTGAAACACACAGTGCTTCTGTCACTGTTCAATCAGCCCTGAAACACACAGTACTCCTGTCACTGTTCAAACAGCCCTGAAACACACAGAACTTCTGTCACTGTTCAAACAGCCCTGAAACACACAGAACTTCTGTCACTGTTCAAACAGCCCTGAAACATACAGTGCTTCTGTCACTGTTCAAACAGCCCTGAAACACACAGAGCTTCTGTCACTGTTCAAACAGCCCTGAAACATACAGTACTCCCGTCAAATCTGCGGTGGCGAACATAAATATGCCCTTTCTTAAGAATAAACCCCAGCCAAGACTTTAGAATGTTCTGAAAAAAATCTTTCATCGGAAGAGATAGAACTGACAATTGGAATGCAAAATTCTGATGATCTACACGTTTTTGTTTGCGTACGGTGGAGTTGAATTGATTTCGACATTTAATTAATCATCTAATGTTTAGTATGAGCTGGTCTCAAAAGTTATGTAGTGGATATGCACGAGTCTATCTTATATCTTTCTTCGTCTCTAGTAATTACTTTTAAGGGAAAAAATCTTTTAAAAAAATTTTCAAAAAACCTCCTTATGTCCGACCTGTCAAAAAAGTGCAGCAGTCAGTGTCCTGGACGTGCGGCTACGGGCTGGAGGATCGAATCCCATCAGCGGCCTTTACTGGTGGAAGACGTCGGCCCCAGCCGGCTCCTGTTGAGAGTGCCATGGGTTCAGATGGAATGTCCGAAACCACAATGACGATTAATTTCACATGAACAGGACAGAAGTAAACATTGAGAGTGTTATGGGTTCAGATGGAATGTCCGAAACCACAATGACGATTAATTTCACATGAACAGGACAGAAGTAAACATTGAGAGTGTTATGGGTTCAGATGGAATGTCCGAAACCACAATGATGATTAATTTCACATGAACAGAACAGAAGTAAACATTGAGAGTGTTATGGGTTCAGATGGAATGTTCGAAACCACAATGATGATTAATTTCACATGAACAGAACAGAAGTAAACATTGAGAGTGTTATGGGTTCAGATGGAATGTTCGAAACCGCAATGATGATTAATTTCACATGAAGAGAACAGACGTAAACAGTGTTTTTTTTTTCATACCAAACTTACCGAGTAATTCTGCATGCCGCTCTACTTGGTAAGCGCTAGTAATTACTATCAAACATCCCTGTGTTGGAGTCTATGACCAGAATAATCTCAATGACACCCTCATGATTCTCACCATCAATGATCATTACGAAGACACATTTCTGCAAATTCTGCGACTTGCTGTCCGAGTCGTCTGAACTGCGATTCCCTCCCTACGCAGACCTTTAGCGGGCGAGTGCCCAGTCATCGGAATGGACAAGGTAATGGGGAGTTTGGCTGTATCACTGGAGCGACATTCTGTAGAAGAGAATGTTCATGCAGACCTGCTTCGTCAATAGTGTGAGCATGGGTGTGCGCGTGCGCGCATTTGTGTGCCTGCATGCGTTTATGTGCGTGTGCGCGCGCGCCCGTGCGTGCGTGCGTGCGTGTGTGTAGACATGCATACACATGTCGGTAGTGGGAGGAGATTCGAGAAAGAGCAAGGGAGTAGGACTGGGGGGGGGGGGGCAGGGGGCGGAGAGGAAAGCATGTCATCGGGGTTCCCTTACATTTTTGTCACCCATTTTCAAAGAAAAGTTTGTTTTGTGAAATACAGAATGCTGACACTCTCAACACAAAAAGAAGAAGATAATGGAAGCTCGGAAACAATTTCCCCATTCTACATCCGTTCATATCTGTAAAAATGTTTCTTGCACCGCTCTTGAAACTGATCGACTTCAACGTTGCAAACTCATCCGCCCCTTACCACTTAATCCCTTTGTAAACGTTACTGTTCTCAAATAAACTATGTGAGCTTACCATTGAAGGCGGTGTGTTGTACCCAGTGCAGTCTGGTTTGAAGCCCTGGACGATTCGTCTCGATCGCCGTCTCGCTGGCAGACCCATCAGATGAATTCGGCTGTCCTTTGGAGAACCCCCAGCACCCACACAGCCGCCGTACCTCTGGCTGGATACGGTCTCTCAGGTCAGCATGGCTTGGGCAATCCTGAAGGACATGCTGTGACGTCTACTCCACTCGCTCGCGCTGGCTGAAGGGCTATGGGCAATCTTAAACTTTCGGCCAGTGTCCTGTTCAAGGACTGTCAATGGTGATCTGATCAGTTCAAACAAAATACTGGGCATCCCTGGCCTCATGAATCCCCTGGGGAAGATTCTGTGAGAGTTTCTGGTGCTGCCGCGTTGAACACAATGACAGTCTTAGTAATAACCAGACCCTACATTTGCATGCCCTTGGTGGGGATGGTAATTGTCCTGGAAGACGTAGTACAATGGTTCAGGTAGACTGGTTCTGATTCCCGGTGAGTGGTCACCTTAGAATCTAGCCAATAAAATCTGACGAAGGAGAAAATCGCTCAACCGTGAGAACGAAGACATTAAATCCTAAGACGACGAGACAAAAGCCTAGGAGGAAAGTTCATGAACACTGTGCATGGTGTAACATCATCAAAAACTATGAAACAAACCACTAACACTGGGAAGAACAGTCTATGCCCTGTGAATGAACAATAATTATACCCTAAACAAAAACACGATATCAACGTTAGGAAAGAGGACTCCGTCTTTCTGAAAGATTACACTAAACTATTCGAGAGGCGGACATTAAAACCAGTTAAGGTGGAAGAAGATAAACATTATGACAAAAAGGACTGGAGCCCGTATAGAGGAAAGATGCTAAAACTTAAAGAGAGGGGAAAAAACCTACAAATTGAGAATATTTAAACCTTATAAAGGACACTGAACCACATAGGAGGACCCTAAACCTTGTGAAAAGAGGAAACTAAGCCCCAAGAAAACACCATATGAAAGGGCACAAAACCTCTTGGAAAGACGACGGACGCTAAACTTTACAAAAAATATGAAACTGTGCTAACTCTCTCTCTCTCTCTCTCTCTCTCTTCACGTGTGTGGGGTTTGGCTGGGTTTTTGTTGTTGTTGCTTGTTTTATACCTAACTTCTACTTATGACTGCTGCTGTTATTTATTTAATTTTTGTTGGCTTTTTTGTGTGTTTTTCTTTCTGTATATTGAACAATAGAAGCAAATGTTTAAAATAAAATGAAACTACACTGTAAGAAAAGCGTACCCAATTGCCACGAAAGGAGGAGACTAAACCTCAGGGGAAAGAGAACAGTACAGTTTGAACAGAGGAAACCAGGCCATCCAGGAGGACAACACTCCTACTTTAAAAGGACACCCAACCCTATGAAAGAACATTAAACATGGGCATATTCATGCCCATCAAAAGACAAACCCTAAATACTATTTGAAAGACGACGCCAAATTGTGCTGAAAAAAGGCAGCAGAACGTATGAAAGGATCCACATGTTGACGCTGCCACGGATGTTCTGTGTATTAAAGGACACTCAGATCAGAAGGTACCAGGTGCGCACTAGGGAATATTACTGGAAGAGCTCTACGGACTTCAACACTTCTGCAGCTCAGTCCCAGATGATCTGAAAACATGCGTCCATGTTCCAGATCCCTGAAATAGGAGACCTGCCACGTAGCGGAGTCAACCCTTCATGCTCTTCCAGAAAATATTTCCTCTGGTACCCCCTGTTTTGTGTCCTTGTACCACAGAACATTCACATGAGAAACCAGAACTACTATGTAAAGCTTATGAACGACCAACACTAAACGCTAGAAAGACACATAAAAACCCGGGGAGATAAAAACGCTAAATTTTGTGAACCAAGAAGACAAACCCTGACAAAGAGGACACTAAGCCCATTTTATGAAGGATAAAAAAAAAAACTGGAAAAAAAAAACAACAAAAAACTGAAAGAAGAAAACACTGAATCCTCAGGAAAAGAAGGCAAACCATCTGAAAAGAACACGGTGAACCTCTCCACAGGACCAGATATTGAACTGTCTAAAAACAAGATTCTAGGTCTACTAAACAACAAAAAACTATGTAAAAAACTGGAGGGGGGGGGGGGGGGGGGGGGGCGCTGTATTAGAAACGTGCAGGAGACGGAATAAGAAAAAAGAGAAAAAGATTCAAGTACAAGACCACCGCGCCAACTATCCTAGTGCTAGGTTGCATTCCACCAGTTCACTCATCCTGGTCTCCCTTTTCCACGGCCGTTGGTGCAGGAGTTCTTTGCCCCTGTTGTGAACAAATATTGTTAACAAGTGAATTCTTGTGCAAATACTTCTCAAATACAAACTTCACTAAACTAATTTGACTTTTAATGTTTGTGCGCTTCTTTCCTTTTAACAACAAACTTTTTTTTCTTACCAGTCCGTATGCTCACAATCTCTACACTTGTAAAATAAAAAGATCAGAGTGCACGTGTGTGTCGGTAGAGTGTGAGGGGTGGGTGTTTATTGGGAGATTTTGTGTGTGTGTGTGTGTGTGTGTGTGTGTGTGTGTGTGCGTGCGTGCGTGCGTGTGTGCGCGCGCGCTAGCGTATAATTTAATTTAACTAAAAAAGTTCATACGCTCTCTTCTTTCATCAGGTTTAGCATCCCCCTTTCGCATGGTTTAGCATAATCTTCCATCATGCCTCATTTCTCCATCTCTCACCTGCAAATGAAAATCTAATTTCTGCACTGTTGCTGAAATCAATAGCAGGTTTTCCTATCTACTATTTTCCCCTTTTCTCTGTGGCTATTGTTCCAGAATATGCGTTTGAGATTACTTATGATCTGTCGGTTGAAAAAGGTGAGACTATTTTCCTCAGCCCTATTACCAACGAACTGACAGTCGAGTTCCCTGTAACAGACCAGTCAGGAAGTCGGCGAGGATGAGACCGGAAAATGTTGGTAAGGTACGGAGAGGTGGTGTGAGGAGAATGGATGGATGACGGAGTGGGGAGGGGGAGCTGGAGATCCACTCTACAACGCATAAAAAGGGAGGGACGGGGCTACAAAAATCCATTTGAAAAAAAAAAAAAAAAAAAAGAGCAGCAAAACCGTACAGTCCTGAGATCAGACAAATTAAGTAACTACACGTACCTACCTACCTACCATCTATTATCTATTTTGCAAAAGCAAAACTCACCAGTAAAATACCAGCTTAAAAACTCTTTCAAAGTACCACATTTGCACTTACATCATCGTCAGTTGTCTTTACAGCACTCGGGTGGTGCCGTGTGAATCCTTTCTCAAGACGTGTATGTTCTTGGTGAGGATGGCAACTGTCCTGGAAGACGTAGCACAATGGCTCTCTGGTAGGCTGATGCCAATTCTCGAAGAGTGGTCACGCTTTATGGCCTGCCGAAAGAAAAGCCTTAGATTAATTTTTGAAGAGTAGGCCACTAAACCATGAGAAGGAAGCATATCATGCAAAGAAGGCACCAAGGCCTTTAGTCCATAAACAGCGATATAAAGAGGGTACTAAAAGCCAGTCAAGGGCATTTAATCTCAACAAAAGAATACTCTAAATCCTGTGAATGAAGACCAAAACTAAGACCCCTTGACAAGCTACATTGCCCCTTAGGAAAAGATTTGTCTCTAGCAGTTTGTTAGAAGACGTTTAATTATGCAAACGGGGGATGCTGCTAAACTTGGTGGAAGAAGAGAGAAGTAAACCTTAAGACAAGTCGCTATAAGCTCTATGGATGGAACACTTTAAAACATGAAACAGTACAATAACCCTACAAAAGACGACCATGAATCCCTAGAGAAAGGGACACCAACCAGTAAGAGAAGGCGGCCTCATCGCACTTGATAATGGCATCCGTCTGTCTTGAGGCAGTGGTGTTGCACCGTGGATCAGCCACTTGTGGAGTTGCAGCACCTTCTATGGCTGAAGAGCCCGATCCTTGAGCAGCAGACTCTGTTGCAGCTGCTGGTAGTGAAGTCTTGGTCATGATGTCTGTTGGTGCCGATTCTATGCCGTCTGCGGCGCCTCCGTTCTTCCCCCTCTGGGCCTCACCTCTGCTCTGCTCTGCTCGTTTGATGCCGGCCTTGATAGTGGACCGCCAGCTGATACCATCTGACGCTGCCGTCTCCAGGTCTGCCGGGTCGAGGCTGCCTGCCTCAGATCGCGCTTACACACATCCTTGTAGCGAAGGGCGGGCCGTCATGTGGGTCTGGGGGCCGGAACAGCTCAGTGGTAGAGCGCCGGATTCGTGATATTGGGGTTGCGGGTTCGAATATCCGCCGGGCCGCTTCGGTACAGGGGGAATTTTTCCCCTCGGAGTTAACATTGGTTCTGATTCCATTTCCCATACTGTCCTTGAATTAGACTATAAACCGAGGTTCCGTGTGTGAACGCACGCATAACATCTTGCACACACGTAAAATCCCATCACCAGCTTTCGGAAGAGAAGGCCAGTTTGGCCGTCGGTATGGATGACACGTTACACATAGCATGCACCTTCCCCGAAGATGGAGTATGGCTGCTCTAATGGCGGGATTAAAAAAAAGTCATACACACAAAACTCCACTCCCTTTGTTGGGTAGATGGGATTAATCCTTGCCTGTCTATACAGGGAGTGTCCGCAGGAGTATCAGCCTGCGTACGCAAAAAAAAAAAAAAAAAAAAGTGGGTCTGGAGCCTGTAGCCAGCTCGCCGTACAGCATGTCCTTTGGGAAGCGACCGTGGTACATGCGGCTGACGTAGCCAAGCCAGCACAGGCTTATCTGTGTCAGCATGGCCAACATGCCAGCATCCCTGCCTGGGCCAGGACGTCTGTGTTTGTGATGCAGTCCTGCCAAGTAATGCCCATGAGTCTTCTGAGGCAGCACAGGTGGAAGGTGTTCAGTCTGTGTTCTTGTCGAGAATACAGGGTCTTCGCTTCCGTAGAGAAGAGTGCTCAGCACGCAGGCTTGGTGCACTTTCATCTTGGTGTTTGACGTCAGCATGGCGTTGTCCCAGACTCTTTTCTAGACGGGCCATCGCTGTCGCTGCCTTGCCGATCCGCACGTTCAGCTTGGCGTCCTGACAGAGGTTGATGGAGATGGTGGAGCCCAGTTAAACCAATTCGTCGACCACTTCAAAGGCGTGATCGCCGATGGCGATGTGGAAAGTGCTGCGGACGTCTTGACTCATGATGCTTGTTTTCTATAGCTGATAGAGAGGCCGACCTCGGTGCAGGCGTCAGCAAAGCAGGTGATGTGCCATTGTAGCGCTTCCCCAGTGTGGGGGCAGTGAGGGCGGTGTCTGTGAAAAGCATCTCCCTGATGAGGACTTTCCGCACCTTTGTCTCAAATCACAGGCGTGTCAGGTTGAAGAGGCTTCCGTCACTCCTAGTGTGAAGGAAGATGCCGTCGTCAGACTGTCGTAAGGCGTAGCGCAGCAGCAGGGTTAAGACGACGCCGAAAAGTGTCGGAGCGAGCACATACCCTTGTTTAACACCACTTTTGATTGGTAAGCTGTCCGAAGATGGACCATCATACTGGACTGTGCCATTCATGTTGTCATGAAAGGACGTGATCATCTTCAGGAGCTTTTTTTTTTTTTTTTTTTTTTGGGGGGGGGGGGGGGGGGGGGGGAAGGGTCAACCAATCCGAGGCAGCTGGGTGAAGACGCCTGACCTACTGACCAAGTCGAACGCCTTGGTCAGACCGATGAAGGCGATGAACAAGGGTCGTCTCTGCTCGTGGCACATCTTTTGCAGCTGCCTCAGGGAGAATAATGTCGATCGTTGACCTCGCAGCTCTGTGCCTTTGCGTACACTCGTTCTGCGAGTAGCTGCAGCCTGTTGAGGACGACGCAGACGAAGGCTTTACCAACAGTGCTGAGGAGGGATATTCAGCGACAGTGCAGACGCTGCGATTCCCTTTTGTCATGTACAGCGTGATGATTTTTGCATCGCGCATGCCCCGGGGCACTGTGTGGTTTCCTCCCAGCACTACATGTCCCAGGGCACTGTGGCTTCCTCCCAGCACTACATGTCCCAGGGCACTGTGGCTTCCTCCCAGCACTACATGTCCCAGGGCACTGTGGCTTCCTCCCAGCGCTGCATGTCCCAGGGCACTGTGGCTTCCTCCCAGCGCTGCATGTCCCCAGGCACTGTGGCTTCCTCCCAGCACTGCATGTCCCCAGGGCACTGTGGCTTCCTCCCAGCGCTGCATGTCCCCAGGGCACTGTGGCTTCCTCCCAGCGCTGCATGTCCCCAGGCACTGCAGCGCTGCATGTCCCCAGGCACTGTGGTTTCCCCAGGGCATGTGGCACTGTGGCTTCCTCCCAGCTGCATGTCCCAGGGCACTGTGGCTTCCTCCCAGCACTGCATGTCCCAGGGCACTGTGGCTTCCTCCCAGCACTGCATGTCCCAGGCACTGTGGCTTCCTCCCCAGCACTGCATGTCCCAGGCACTGTGGTTTCCTCCCAGCGCTGCATGTCCCAGGCACTGTGGCTTCCTCCCAGCACTACATGTCCCAGGCACTGTGGTTTCCTCCCAGCGCTGCATGTCCCAGGGCACTGTGGCTTCCTCCCAGCACTACATGTCCCAGGGCACTGTGGCTTCCTCCCAGCACTACATGTCCCAGGGCACTGTGGCTTCCTCTCAGCACTGCATGTCCCAGGGCACTGTCGCTTCCTCCAGCACTGCAGCACTGCATGTCCCCCAGGCACTGGGCACTGTGGCTTCCTCCCAGCACTACATGTCCCAGGCACTGTGGCTTCCTCCCAGCGCTGCATGTCCCAGGCACTGTGGCTTCCTCCCAGCACTGCATGTCCCAGGGCACTGTGGCACTTCCTCCCAGGGCACTGTCCCCAGGCACTGTGGCTTCCTCCCAGCACTGCATGTCCCAGGCACTGTGGCTTCCTCCCAGCACTGCATGTCCCAGGCACTGTCACTTCCTCCCAGCACTACATGTCCCAGGCACTGTGGCTTCCTCCCAGCACACTACATGTCCCAGGCACTGTGGCTTCCTCCAGCACTGCATGTCCCAGGGCACTGTGGCTTCCTCCCAGCACTACATGTCCCAGGCACTGTGGCTTCCTCCCAGCACTACATGTCCCAGGCACTGTGGCTTCCTCCCAGCACTACATGTCCCAGGGCACTGTGGCTTCCTCCCAGCACTGGCTTCATGCCCCAGGCACTGTGGCTTCCTCCCAGCACTACATGTCCCAGGGCACTGTGGCTTCCTCCCAGCACTGCATGTCCCAGGGCACTGTGGCTTCCTCCCAGCACTACATGCCCCAGGGGCACTGTCACTTCCTCCCAGCACTACATGCCCCGGGGCACTGTGGCTTCCTCCCCCAGCACTACATGTCCCAGGGCACTGTGGCTTCCTCCAGCACTACATGCCCCAGGCACTGTGGCTTCCTCCCAGCACTACATGTCCCAGGGCACTGTGGCTTCCTCCCAGCACTACATGTCCCAGGGCACTGTGGCTTCCTCCCAGCACTACATGTCCCAGGGGCACTGTGGCTTCCTCCCACACTACATGTCCCGGGTCACTTCCTCCCAGCACTACATGCCCCGGGGCACTGTGGCTTCCTCCCAGCACTACATGTCCCGGGCACTGTGGCTTCCTCCCAGCACTGCATGTCCCGGGCACTGTGGCTTCCTCCCAGCACTACATGCCCCGGGCACTGTGGCTTCCTCCCAGCACTACATGTCCCGGGCACTGTGGCTTCCTCCCAGCACTACATGCCCCAGGCACTGTGGCTTCCTCCCAGCACTACATGCCCCAGGCACTGTGGCTTCCTCCCAGCACTACATGCCCCAGGCACTGTGGCTTCCTCCCAGCACTGCATGTCCCAGGCACTGTGGCTTCCTCCCAGCACTGCATGTCCCAGGCACTGTGGCTTCCTCCCAGCACTACATGTGCACTGTGGCTTCCTCCCAGGCACTGTCCCGGGCACTGTGGCTTCCTCCCAGCACTGCATGTCCCAGGCACTGTGGCTTCCTCCCAGCGCTGCATGTCCCAGGCACTGTGGCTTCCTCCCAGCACTGCATGTCCCAGGGCACTGTGGCTTCCTCCCAGCACTGCAGGAGAAGTTCATTGAGGCGACTTTAGAACAGAACTCTCCTTGCCGGTTTTGATGACTTCTGGCTGAATGCCGTCTCTACCTAGAGCTTTACCACAGACTATCGAGTCGATGCCTTGCCGAGTTCCTCAATGGTGAGTGGGGCGTCGAGCGCCTCCATGGCAGGCAGGGAGGTAGTGTTCTCAAAGGCTGTGTGAGTGACCGAGTTCTCCCTGGAATAGAGCTCCTCGTAGCGCCCGGCCGATCTCTTCATCTGTTAGCTGCAGTCGGTGATGACATCCCCCAAGGCAGATTTTAGAGAAGTGATCTTGATGGCGCTAGGGCCGAACGCTTTCTTCTTGCCTTCGCACATGGCGCGGATGTTGCCGCAGTCAGCGTTGATCTGGAAGCCCTGGCACAGGTTTGGCTGGTACTTACTAGCACATTCATGAGACCCGCTGGGCATTGTGGGCTTTTCGAGTGTGTGACCTGCGTCTTCATTGGGGGCTCTCTTTATGATCTAGGATGGCGGCTCGTTTAGCAGCAATGGAAGGCTCCATCTCCACGATTCCTGCTTGGAACAAGTTTCATTCTTCCTCACTCTCTTCCCATAGGTGTCCGAGGCGGATTGGTAGGTGACATTGCGGATGTGCTTCCATCGTGATTAAACACTGTCGGGCAGTCCTCTTGGGCCTTGTGAATGGTTCTGGCGTTCGCACAGTTCTGGCACTGACGTCATGGCTGTGTTGATTCTAAGACGTCCCTCCTGCTCGGAACTTTTCACACCAAGTCCTGTAACAAGATGACACCAAACCATGTGAATGGATGCTAAAGCCGAGGGAAAGCAGACACTAGATCCTTCAGAAGCTTTTACTAACTCCTTGAAAACAGGACGTCAAACTCTATGAAAGGAGGACACTAAACCTTATGAAAACAGGACACCACATCAAAGGAAAGAGAATGCTAACGCCTATGAAATGACACAAAAATCATATGAAAAAAATACTAATACCTCAAAACCACCACGAAAGAACGTTAAACTACATGATGCTGAATCCTATGAACAGAGAACACTGCTTACTATTTGATGGACGACACCCCATGAAAGAAAGACATTGATACCTATGGAAGAAACCATGTGTTGACTCGTCATTATCATGTCGGACTATCTGTGGATTTATGGATACTCAGATCAGGCGGTACAGGTGCGCACTAGGAAACATTTCGAGAGGACTAAAAAAGTTCAACAGCACTGCAGCCAGACCCAGTTTACCTGAAAACACGCGTCCATGTTTCAGATCACTGAATCATGTAACATGCTGCAAATGCTTTGAGTCAATCTTTCACGCCCTTCCAGAAAAACACTCCCTCTGGTACCCTGCGTGATGTATCCTTGTTCCACAGAAGACCGACATGACAACCCAGAGCACACGCTGGTCATGTGAAAGAAAGACTATGTAGAAAGGATAATTCTAAACCTCAAAAAAAATAGACAGACACACTTGTGAAAAGGGGACACTAACCTTGGGAAAGCACACACAAACTTGTCAAATGAAGAAAATAGTGAGCACTTCGAAAGGAGGGGACAATAATTATGTAAACTAAGAGACTGAATCCTGCGACTGTAGAAAGGATAATTCTAAACCTCGAAAAATTAGACAGACACACTTGTGAAAAGGGGACACTAACCTTGGGAAAGCACAAACAAACTTGTCAAATGAAGAAAATACTGAACACTTCGAAAGAAGGGGACAATAATTATGTAAACAAGTGACTGAATCCTGCGACTTAATAAGACACGAACTCCTTGGGGAGGGGTGGGGGGGGGGGGGATTAAACCATAAAAAAGACGTCAACCCCCTCCAAAGAAGCATCTGCTATGTGCACCGCTGTGGACAATACGCTGGGTAAGCTTGTGATCCGGTGAATTCACGTGTCCTGGTCACCCTCTCCGCAGCCAGTGAAGCAGGAGTTCTTGCTCCTGTTGACAAACACGTTGGTATTTCTTTTTAACGCTTGACTTCTGTATAAATAAATCTGAACTGTTTAATCAAGCAAAACTGTTCCGATTTTAGTAATGTTTTTCTTGCTTGCTTTCTGACCACAAGACAATACTTTGGTTAACAAAATATATCAAGTGAACAACATTTAAAGTATTTCACCAACTTCCATGTTAAAACGTACACATTATCCATTTTAAACATCTAAAAGAAAAAGGGTCGTTGAACAAAATGAATCAGGATGTAGCTGCATAAGAACATCTGTACAAACAATGTGAAATCATGAGACCTTTTTGCCCTGCCCGAATTTTTAGTTCTCTCTCCATGTGTTGAGTTTGACCTGAAGATGTCAGTGTCGGAAAGAGCATGGGAACTGTAGCACTATGACTGCCATGACACTCTCCAGGGCAGATGATGCCAGTGTCGGCAGGAAAATGAACTGTAGCACTATGACTGCCATGACACTCTCTCCAGGGCAGATGATGTCAGTGTCGGAAAGAGCATGGGAACTGTAGCACTATGACTGCCATGACACTCTCCAGGGCAGATGATGTCAGTGTCGGCAGGAAAATGAACTGTAGCACTATGACTGCCATGACACTCTCCAGGGCAGATGATGTCAGTGTCGGCAGGAAAATGAACTGTAGCTCTATGACTGCCATGACACTCTCCAGGGCAGATGATGTCAGTGTCGGCAGGAAAATGAACTGTAGCACTATGACTGCCATGGCACTCTCCAGGGGAGATGTCAGTGTCGGCAGGAAAATGAACTGCAGCACTATGACTGCCATGGCACTCTCCAGGAAAGATGTCAGTGTCGGCAGGAAAATGAACTGTAGCACTATGACTGCCATGGCACTCTCCAGGGGAGATGTCAGTGTCGGCAGGAAAATGAACTGCAGCACTATGACTGCCATGGCACTCTCCAGGGGAGATGATGTCAGTGTCGGCAGGAAAATGAACTGCAGCACTGTGACTGCCATGACACTCTCCAGGGGAGATGATGTCAGTGTCGGCATGAAAATGAACTGCAGCACTGTGACTGCCATGACACTCTCCAGGGCAGATGATGTCAGTGTCGGCAGGAGCATGGGAACTGTAGCACTGTGACTGCCATGACACTCCAGGGCAGATGATGCCAGTGTCGGCAGGAGCATGAACTGTAGCACTGTGACTGCCATGACACTCTCCAGGGCAGATGATGTCAGTGTCGGCAGGAGCATGAACTGTAGCACTGTGACTGCCATGACACTCTCCAGGGCAGATGATGTCAGTGTCGGCAGGAGCATGAACTGTAGCACTGTGACTGCCATGACACTCCAGGGGGAGATGATGTCAGTAGCACTGTGACTGCCATGACTCTCCAGGGCAGATGATGCCAGTGTCGGCAGGAGCATGAACTGTAGCACTGTGACTGCCATGACACTCTCCAGGGCAGATGATGCCAGTGTCGGCAGGAGCATGAACTGTAGCACTGTGACTGCCATGACACTCTCCAGGGCAGATGATGTCAGTGTCGGCAGGAGCATGAACTGTAGCACTGTGACTGCCATGACACACTCTCAGGGGAGATGTCAGTGTCGGCAGGAGCATGGAACTGTAGCACTGTGACTGCCATGACACTCTCCAGGGAGATGTCAGTGTCGGCAGGAGCATGAACTGTAGCACTGTGACTGCCATGACACTCCAGGGGAGAATGCTCGTGCAGATTTGCCCCATCACAAAATGTGTGTGTGTGTGTGTGTGTGTGTGTGTGTGTGTGTGTGGTGTGTGTGTGTGTGTATGCGTGTGTGTGCGAGAGAGAGAGAGAGAGAGAGAGAACGAACGAAATTTTATTTTACCAGGGTAATGAGATAAGCAAAGTGTACTTGCTTTTTTTCCACCCAGAGAGAGAGAGAGAGAGAGAGAGAGAGAGAGAGAGAGAGAGAGAGAGAAGAGGGGGAGAGAGAGAAAGCGCGTGTGCGTGTATGAGAGAGAGAGAGAGAGAGAGAGAGAGAGAGAGAGAGAGAGAGAGAGAGAGAGAATGTGCGCGTGTGAGTGTACGAGATAGAATGTGTATGCACTCGCGCGCGGGCGGGCGCGCTGTGTGTGTGTGTGTGTGTGTGTGTGTGTGTGTGTGTGTGTGTGTGTGTGTGTGTGTGTGTGTGTGTGTGTGTGTGTGTGTGTGTGTGTGTGTGTGTGTGAGAGAGAGAGAGAGAGAGTGTGTGTGTATGTTTATGTGTGCGCGTGCGTGTGTGTGTTCATGTTTCGCATGCATTTGCGTGTGCATGTTTGTGTGTGTGTGCGTTCTCATGTGTTTACTGGAGGAGGGAGCAGCCATGGGAAGGTGGTGGCGATGAAAGCATAGCATCACTGTCCAATACAACTTCTGTCACCCTCTTTACCAAAATAAAAGATTCATTTGGTGAAATACACAGTGGCAACAGCCTGTGTAAAAATAAAGGAAAACAAGTACTGACGGTCGATCAATATTCCCATTCTATTCACCCACGCGTTTTTGTACAGCATTTTCTGCTGTTACATCACACTGGCGTAATTTCGACGATGAAAATTATTCCTCTTCTTTTCATTTGATCCTAACGAAGATGTCACCGTTCTAGAGTAAGTTGATTGTCTTCACCACTTGAAGTGGTGTGTAACCTTGTCAACTCTGCTGTGTAGCCCTGAACTAGACGTCTTCTGGTCTGCCCGTCACATCCGCACTCTCATGGAGGAACGTGGTGTCCTCTGAAGATCCACAGGGCACCTGGCGCACCACCAACCCATCTGGCTCAAGTTCTATACCTCAACACGGCATGGTACAGCCAGCGTCAGCACTGTCTTCACACAGCTGTCCCGTTCTTCTCTCTGCAGCAAATGGGAAGCACACACACACACACACACACACACACACACACACACACATGCGCGCACGCACGCACACACGTATAATAAGGCACTAAACAGAAGGAAAGAATGACGTTCTAAATCTCATGAACAGAAACTATTACTACACAAAACAGCCGTTTGAAAAAGAGAAACGAAAATATTAAAAACATACACACACGTCATGACAGAGGACAGCGCACCCTGTGAGAAAACAACGCTAAATCGTATTAAGAGGGGACAATAAACTAACGACGGAGACCAAAAACTCTCAAAAAAACAGAAAAAACAGAAAAACTACGCACAACCTGAGGATCCAGAGCCCTATGAAAAGACGCTAAACGTAAAAAAGGTCACTAAATGATACTGAACGATGAAAAGGTCACTAAACAATTAAAAGGACACTAAACACGGCCAACAGAAGACACTACACTCTGTGCAAGGACGATACTATAACCTTAGAAAAAGAACACTAGACTGTATGAAAGCAGGACACTAGATTCAACGAAAAGAACACACCAATCCATACGAACGTAGGACAATACATCGCAGAGAAGACAAAAACCCTATACAAAGGCCAAACCAATCTGTACAAATGAGAAAAGATAAGTTCTCTGAAAAGAAGACAGTTGTTTGAAAGGACACAAAACCCTCTGAAAGGAGATGCTAAACCAGTTGGAAAAACGACACTAAGGTCAGTGAAGAGGAGAGAAGTAAACCTCAAAGGGCGGCACTAAACTCTAAAAAGGCAGTAAATCCTATGAGAAAACTCTAAAGTAGTGAAGACACGACACGTTGAAAGGAAAACACCAACACAGTGTGAAAGACGAAAGAAAATGAACCATGAAAGAAAAGAAGAAAAACTAACCACTTCAGAAGAACACGAAACTGTGGACGAGGGTGGGTGGGCACATAAGACAAACCTCTGTGTTAGGAGGGTGACGGTGGTTAGGACATCGAACTTTATATGAAGAGGACACGAAACCCTCTGGGAGGAAAGAGACAGCCAACCTTCTAAGAAAGAGAGCAAAAACTCTGGACGAAGGTGGGGGTTGTAAAGACTGCAAACCCTCCAAGAAGATAACACGAAGCCCAGTTGGGAGGAGGTAGTGGGGGCTGGGACTGGAAGCTTGTAGAAAGAACACTGGAAACCCAGAGATGCGGGGGCCGGGTGAATGACAACGAATGTTAAAGAAAGAGGAGTCAAAATCCGCGGGCAAGTGTGTATGTGTGTGTGTGTGGGGGGGGGGGGGGGGGGGGGGGGGGGGGGGGGGGGGGGGGCTAACCATATAAAAGAAAGGAACCGAAATACGCCTAACTTTGTACAAAAGAGGACTACAAAGCAGGAGGTGGGGGTGAGTGGAGGGAGAGACACACGAGTCGCACAAAGATACGAAACCCTGGAAGGGAACGGGAGCCATAACTGAACCTATTAGAAAAAAGGAATAGGAAATCTGAGGGGGGAGGTGGCGGAGCAAGACAGAAGGAACCTCGTAGAATAGGAATCTCTGGACGGCGGAGGGGGCGGCGCTGGGGACAGACGTCGAATCTTTGTAGAAAGAGGATTCAAAATCTTGGGTGGAGGGGAAGGTGGGGGGGGGGGGGGGGGGGACACCGAACCTTATTAGAAAACAAAATCAAAACCTGAACCAAACAAGAGAATATGAAACCCTGTGGGGTGGGGTAGAAGGACTCCGAATCTTTTCGATGGAATACACAAAACCTCTAGGGGAGGAGGGGGTTGTGTGGAGGCACACAGAAACCTGTAGAAAGAACATACAAAACCCTGGTGGGATGGGGGAAGAAATACACTCTACCTTACATAAAGAGGACCAAAATCCTTAAAGGGGGAGGGGGAGACACCAAATCGTAAAGAAAGTCACAAAACCCAGGCGGGAGTGGGAATGGGGATCTACACCGAACCTTACAGAAAGAAGATATAAAACCCTAGTGGATGAAAGAGATACCAAATCTTAAAGAAATACACGAAACCCCCGGAGGGCGGGGGCAGGTGGGGGGAGGGCAGGGCGGGCGGAAGAAAGAGACACCGAACCGAAGGAAAAAGAGACAAGTTTATGGTGGCGAAAGTGATACCGAACATTGCTGGACACGACATTCTGGAGTGGAGAAACAACGAAAAACTCTGGAACGAGGTCTTGAAACCTGGGGGTGGAGAGAGGGGAGACTCGCCTTGTAGAATAAAAGGCACGAAACACTGTCGGAGGGGCGGGGACAGAAGAGATGCCTAAATCTTACAGTAGGACAAGAAGTTTTGCTTGGGAGGGGGGGGGGGGGGGGGGGGGGGGGGGGGGGGAAGAGACACAGAAACTCATGTCGAAAGTGGACACGAAACCCTCTTAGGGGCGAAAAGGAAGAAGACAATACTCTGAGGCAGGGGGGGGGGGGAGGGGGAGGGATGGCAGTTGTGATGCAGGGAAAGGTACACCGAACATTATACAAAGACGACTCAAAACCCAAGGATAGAGGTTAAAGAAACACCGAAACTTACAGAAAGAGGAACGAAATCTTGAGAGAGGGAAAGACGGACCAAACCTTGCAGAAGGAGACGCTAAACCCTGAGGGGAAGGGGGGGGGGGGGGGGGGGGGGGGGGGGAGGTTTTTTTTTTTTTTTTTTTTACCAAACCTTGTACAAAAAGGATACAAACACCTGTGGCGAGGAAAAGACACTGAATTTCATGGGAAGAGGACAAGAAACCGTGAGGGGTGTTGGGGGGGGGGGGGGGGGGGAGGAGGAGGGCGCATCAATTCTTGCAGAAAGCTAACACCGAAGTTGTGCGTGTGTGTGGCGGAGGGGGGGGGGGGTTAAGCACAAAACCCGAGATAAGAGAACTCGAAGCCCAATGGAAGGAAAAGAGATATCGAACTTCCTAACAAGAGAGTACAAAAAAAGCCTCCCCCCAAAAAAAAAGAATTCCCTACCCCCGGGAGGGGGAGGCGCAGCAGCAGCACAGAATCATAGAAATTAGATTCGAAACCTTTACGAGAGAAAAAGAGAACCTTAACCTAGAAGGGAACACGAAACCTTGAGCAGGAGAGAAAGAAACCCCTAACCATGTCGAAAGTGGACACGAAACCCTCTTGGGGGCGAGAAGAAGAAAAACACCGAACTCGATGGAAAGAGGACAATAAACACTGTGGAGAAGAGTGGGAAAGGAACAATGAACCTTATAGAAAAGTGACGCGAGACTTTTGGAGCCATGAGGGGAAGGGGGGTACAGACACGAAATTGTTATAGAAAGAGGACATGAAATTCTGGTTGGGTAACAAAGACACTGAACCTCATAAAAATGAGACAAGAAACCTGAGGTGGAGTGAGTGGGTGCGTGAGACAGCGAACTTTATGGAGCCAAGTCACGAAACCTTGTAGGACATGGGCAGTTGTGGAGGACAAAGTCGTTCATACGAAACAGGAATGTAACACAAGAGTTCTGGGTGGAAAGAAGCAATCCTCTAAGGAACGGGACACGAAACCCTGTGGCCGAGTTATTAGAACCGAACCTTACAGAAAGAAGAGACGTGAAACCTCGTAAGGGGTAAAGACACAAAGCCTTGCAGGAAGAGGATAGGAAAAGAGGCGTGAGGGTAAAGACACTAAGCCTTGCAGGAAGGATAGGAAAGAGCCGTGAGGGGTAAAGAACTAAGCCTTGCAGGAAGGATAGGAAAGAGCCGTGAGGGGTAAAGAACTAAGCCTTGCAGGAAGGATAGGAAGAGCCGTGAGGGGTAAAGAAACTAAGCCTTGCAGGAAGGATAGGAAAGAGCCGTGAGGGTAAAGACACAAAGCCTTGCAGGAAGGATAGGGAAGAGGCGTGAGGGTAAAGACACAAAGCCTTGCAGGAAGAGGATAGGAAAGAGCCGTGAGGGTAAAGACACTAAGCCTTGCAGGAAGAGGATAGGAAAGAGGCGTGAGGGTGAAGACACTAAGCCTTGCAGGAAGAGGATAGGAAAGAGGCGTGAGGGTAAAGACACTAAGCCTTGCAGGAAGAGGATAGGAAAGAGCCGTGAGGGTGAAGACACTAAGCCTTGCAGGAAGAGGATAGGAAAGAGGCGTGAGGGTAAAGACACTAAGCCTTGCAGGAAGAGGATAGGAAAGAGGCGTGAGGGTAAAGACACTAAGCCTTGCAGGAAGGATAGGAAAGAGGCGTGAGGGTAAAGAACTAAGCCTTGCAGGAAGAGGATAGGAAAGAGGCGTGAGGGTAAAGACACTAAGCCATACAGGAAGAGGATAGGAAAGAGGCGTGAAGGTAAAGACACTAAGCCATGCAGGAAGGATAGGAAAGAGCCGTGAGGCTAAAGACACTAAGCCATGCAGGAAGAGGATAGGAAAGAGCCGTGAGGGTAAAGACACTAAGCCTGGCAGGAAGGATAGGAAAGAGCCGTGAGGGTAAAGACACTAAGCTGGCAGGAAGGATAGGAGAGAGGCGTGAAGGAAGCGGGGGGACAATGTTATAGAGAGAGGAAACAACACCGGGGGTGGGGGGTGGGGGGGAGGGGGGGGCGCGAGAAGATAGGAGCCCCAACAGGACACCAAAACCTGTGGACGGTGGGGTGTAAGACAAACCTTATAAAAGGAAAAGAAACCTAAGGGTGAGAGGGGGGTCTACCTTATAAAAAGATCACGAAACACTGGGGGGGGGGGGGGGGGGGTAGGTAGGGGTGGGGGAAGACACCAAACCTGAAAGAAGAAAGAAAACACAGAAGCAGGAAAAAAGGTGTGTGTAGGGGGAGGGGGGGGGGGGGGGGGGGGCATCGAACGTGAAAAAACAGGACATAAAAGCCTGTTGGGGAGGGGGGGGGATGGAGTGACCACCATCTCGAGAAGGGGGGGGGGGGTGCACAGAACCTTTGAAGAAAGGTCTGAAAACCTGGTGGTGGGACTGGTTAATGGGTAGGTAGGAAACTCCAAACCTTTTAGAAAAAAAGGACATGGGGTGGGGTGGAATGGGGCGACACCGATCCTTGTAGGGAAGGGGGGAAGGGAGCGAAAAAGACACAGAACTCCAGAGCAAGAGGGGCACAAAACTATGGGGGTGGGGAAGACACAGAACCAACCACAGAACACGAAAAACAAACGCCAATCTTAATAGGAGGAAGATGCGAAACCCTAAGGATATCAAAACCATGCTCATAGATAGAGGACACAAAAGCCATGTGAAAGGGGGGGGGGGGGGGGGGGGGGGGGGGGGGGGGTTACACTTCATAGAAAGAGGACACAAAAGCCCTGTGTGAAGTGGGGGGGGGGGGGGGGGATATACACTTCATA
>JADBJO010003028.1:50869-63369 GCA_016801955.1 Conus betulinus | reverse complement strand
CTTGCAGAACGAGAACACGAAAAGGGGAAAAAGAGGACAAACTATGATGGTGGGGCGAAGAGGCATCGAACTTTACACCTAGAGAACACAGAAGTCGGATGGAAGTCGGATGGAGCGTGGGATTGGGGGGGGGGGGGGGGGGGGGCACTAATTCTATGAATAGACAGGAAACCCCATGAGAAAGGAAAGAGATAACACACAGAAAGTGTACAAGAAACCTTGAGGTGGGTAAAGAAACACCGAACACTTGGAGGACACTGAACATTGCAGAAGGAGGAGGAAAAAACGAAGCCTGTAGTAAGAGTGTGTGTGTGTGTGTGTGACTGAAGCTTCAGGAAATAAATACACCAAACTGGAAAAATGGATGAAGAAAAACCCAACCATACAGAAACTGAACACGAAAAGCGGAAAGGGGGGGGGTGGGGGTGGGGGGGACGTAGAAAGAAGACACGGAACAGCGGGGTGAGGGGCAAGAAGACACTGGACCTTAATGAAAAAGGACAGGAAGTCCTGTGGGGAGAGTCAAGAGATACAGGAAAAGGAAAAGGGGACAAAACCCTTAGGGCTGGGACGAGGGGAGGAGGTGGAGGGGCTAGGTGTGTGTTGAGAACTATCTTTTTAGAAAACCCAAAACGCTGTGGAGACGGGACAAGAGATACGAGGTTTGTAGGAAAGGGGCAAGGAACTCTGTGGGTGCGAACAGAGACGATAAATCTTAAAGAAAGAGGACAAGAAAGCCTGGGGGCAGAGGGTAGGGGTGTGAGAAGAACCGAACTTTATTAAAAGCAGACATTAGACACTGGGTGTTGGGCTGGGGAAAGAGACAGAGAACAAAGATAGGAAATCCGGGACAACAGGGTGGATACACCGATCCTTACAGAAAAAGGAGAAACCAGTAGAAACCAGTAGTGGGGGGGCGAGTGAGAGGACCAACACCAACCTCAGAGAAAGGCAAGAAACCTTTGCGAGGCGGACACCCTGAGGAACGAAACCATGTCACAGGGAATAAGAGACACCGAAACTTTTAGAAAGAGGGCATGAAATTTTGTTAAAGTGGGGAAGAGACGCCAAACCTTGTAGAAAGAACACGAAATCCTGAATGGGCGAAAAGAGAGACAAAACCACTGAAGGAGAAGGAGAAAAGAGACACTGAACCCCGTATAAAGGGAATCGCAATCGTCCGAGGAAAAAAAAGAGAGATCGAATGTTACAAAAAGAGGACAAGAAAACCGTTGGAGGGTAAGGGAGAAGTGGGGGGGATGGACACAGAGCCTTGCAGAAAGAGAACACGAAAACCCTGTAGGGGGAAAGAGATACGGCACATAAAATGAGGAAAAAGAAATCTTGAGTGGAAAAGAGAAAAACTGAACCCTGTAGAAATAGGACACAAAACCCGGGGGGGGGGGGGGGGGGGGGGGGGGGGCAGAAGGGAAACCCAACCTTACGGACAGAGGACACAAAATTCTGGGGTAAAGAGGCTCTGAACCTTATAGAAAGGGCACAAAACCGTGAGGGAGAGGATGGGCAAGGGGTGCAGGGGACGGGCTCACCAAGTCTCATGAAAAACACAGGAAAAAACCCAGGGGTGGGGGTAGGGAGTGACCAAAAAACACTTATACAAAGAGGGACACGACAGCCAGTGGTGGGAAAAACAGTCACTAAGCCTTATATAAAGAGGACAAGAAGCACTGTGTAGGAATGGCCAGGGGCTGAGGGTGGGGCAGACACTAAGCCTTATAGAAACAGGACATGAAACTCCGGGGGGAAAAAACACTAAGCCTTATAGAAGATGACATGAAACTCTGGGGGGAAAAACCACTAAGCCTTATAGAAGAGGTCATGAAATTCGGGGGGGGGGGGGGGGGGGGGGGGAGGACACTAAACCTTATAGAAAGTGGACATGAAACTCTGGGGGGAAAAAACATTAAGCCTTATATAAAGTGGACATGAAATTCGGGGGGGGGGGGGGGGGGACACTAAGCCTTATAGAAGAGGACATGAAACTCTGGGGGGGGGGGGGGGGACACTAAGCCTTATAGAAAGTGGACATGAAACTCGGGTGGGGGGGGAGGGGGGGGGAAACACTAAGCCTTATAGACGAAGACATGAAAACTCTGGGGGGGGGGAAACACTAAGCCCTATAGAAAGTGGACATGAAACTCACTGGGGAAAAAAGACACTCAGCCTTGTAAGAGAAAAAGTCTGAGTGACTGATGGAAAACGAACGATCGGCATCAGCAGGCGGCTCTTCATTCGGCTCTACCCTGGTTGGAAGCACCTTGTGTAAATGCGAGCGTGAACTATAAAACGTTTTTTGTCAGAGCATCATTTCTGGTCGACGATAGGCGCAAAATAATGACAATATAATCTGAAAGTTCACCTGTGAGTGTGATCAAGACCATCAGATCCCATTCCTAGATGTCAAAGTTCATAAAACCAACGAGGGAACCATGGAAACATAGGTATACCACAACCAACCCATACTGACCAATATCTACACTTTTACTGGAACCACCCATTACAGCATGAACGTTTCAGTTGTCCAAACTCTGTTATACAGAGCAAAAAACCCACAGCACCTCAGAACAGAATAAACTGAAAGAAGAACACCACGTCAAGACAGCTCTGAAAGCCAACGGTTATCGTTCCTGGATTGTCAACACCCCCAAACAGAAACAAAGGCATCCCACCGAAAAGAAGTCATCACTATCAGCATGCCCTATGTGAAAGGGATGTCACAGCGCCTGTCAAGGACTTTCAGCCAACACGGCGTTCAAGTGTTACACAAACCAGTGAATTCCATACGATCACACGTTACAAAAGTCAAGGACAGAACAGAGTTGGAAAAGAAAAGTGGTGTGGTTTATCACATTCAATGTGAGGAGAGTGCAAACTGGTCGGCCTTTGAAAACAAGGCTAAATGAACACACTACCAAAACTTCTGCAAGTTATGAACATCGGACAACAACCACCCTCCCCCCCACACCATACCAACAAGTTTCAAGCCACCATAATTGCAGCTGAATCACCGTTCACAAAGAGGAAAGTGAAAGAAGCAATAGAAATCAGGGAGAGAAAAACCAAGTTTGAACAGACTGTGGCTATGACCCCCCCCCCCCCCCTCACCCCCCCCCCCCCCCCCCCCCCCCCCCCCCCCCCCCCCCCCCCCCCCCGCCCCATTTACAAGTGCGCGCTGAACACCAATCACTCCAGAGATGATAGATAGTTATAAAGGACAAGCCCTTCCCACCATAAAGAGGTGATATCAGAGCTATACACTGAGGGTCATTACATGACTGAAGTTATACTAACACATATGCAATCTGCAACTTTAAAATGAAAAAAAAAAACTAAATCTTATATTAAAAAATGTTCACATCTCTTAAAAACTGAAATATCACAGATACTTGCACATTTTTGAAAAGCTCACCAAGTGAAATCTTATCAAAATATTTTCCTCTGATCTCACTGAGATCATCACAACCGGTCAATACATGCTTAAAGGTGTATACACAATCGCATGCAAAACAATGGGGGCGATCTTCTCCCTTTAAAAGGAAAGAATGAGTAAGATAACTATGTCCCATATGCAGTCTACTTAACACATTCTTCTTTCCTGGTTTTGCAAACCGAAGGTAACCATTCGGACAAGTCTGGCATTATCTCGTGGAGTTTCTTTTCCGATTCCAAATTCCAATCATCTTGCCAACGTTTCTTTACAAACTTACTTATTAGCCCACCAGAGATGATCTCAGAGGACACCAATACCCACCACAACTATCGGTCGGTCCGGGCTGAAGAAGACAAGCAGTAGCTGGCCGAAAATTTCCCTGAGGTAAATTTCATTAAACTCTGAGTCAGAACACACAGAAACCTGAACGAACACACCAATACCAGGCACTAAACTGTATTCAAGAACAATGTAGGCCCTTATCAGCCCACTTGAGTGTGAAAAAACTGACACTACACTGGAAAAAAAGGAGAAAAAAATGAGGAAAGAATGAGAAGACAGAAGACTACTTAGCTGCATTGCCCGAGTTCGCTTGTCCTGGTCTCCGTTTTCCGCAGCCATTGATGCAGGAGTTCTTTGGTCCTGTTGATGTAAACCATATTTTTACATCTGATCTTCACAATTCAGCAATATTTTAGTTGTTTAAGACAAGGTGAGGTGAAAATGAATTCACTTAAACCATGAAATAACGTACATTTGATAGACAATACGAAACGGACCCTTGAATGTTCGACTGATGTTTTCCTCACACGTTACAAACATCAGACATCAATGAAGCACAAAACAATTCCTATCCGGACAATACTGTTTTAAGCATTATTCTGTATCATCTGCTGAGGTATAAATTTGTCAAAAATTCACGTTTTGTCGGGGCTGGGACCTAAAGTCTGTTTCAGAATGATAGAGGTCTTCACCTGTCCAAGTGGAGTAGCGTGTGAGTGCGCCGCTTCGCCCAGGCCCTTGAAACTGGATGTGCGTCATCGTCCATCCTTGCTGAACGCCACAGGACGGAAGTGTTGACTGCCACTGCAGGCACTGCAACAGGACCAGACAATGTATCAGTGCATGTGATTGCTGGAATGAGCAGCGTGGGAATACCACCGAGAGAGGGACGGAAGATGAGACAACAAGTGAAAATGACAAAGGCACGAACAGAAAGGGGAGACAGAGAGAAGAATGTGGAAACCCTGATAATGAGGAATTATGGTGGTGCATCATATACAAACGGCAGCAAACGATGCTTTGAAATCGGAAACATAACTTAAAACTATGAATAGGGATCGAAAACGGTAAGAGCCAAAACGCAATGGGGGGGGGCATGAACAGCACGTTGTCTGTGTACATAAAAATGGTTTAGTCCCACCTAGACCCACACGTCACACCAGACTGGAAATTGCTGACGATTTCCAATTCTTCAGGTTGTACAGGAGGGATCCATCGATGCATTCTCTTATATTTCTTTGTTACTCATGTGCAGAGAATGATGCGACCACATTGCTAGTTACTTGGGACCGTTAATCTAAATCGTCAGAGGTAGAATATTGCTTGAGGACCATCAGTTAGCGCACATTGCACGTAAAAACGTCTTTTCACTGTACTTTTTCAAGAGAGTGATTTTTTTTTTTTTTTTTTTTTAACTTTTTTAATTCATTTTAATCAACGTAACAACACTGGAACATAACATTTAAACATAAAGAGTAATAATTTTTTTTTTTACCAAACATACTCAAAGGGAAAAAAAAAAAAAAATGAAAAAAGGACACACACACACACACACATACGTACACGTACATCCATGTAACGAACGAACAGCTATCGATCAATATATAGATGTAAACAGCAAAATCAGCAAGAATAAAGACATTTGTATACATGTATGTTCATAATTGTTGATGCCTTCTAAACATTGTAGTCATTGATGAATCCAGCCCAATTGTTATATCAATGCAAAATTTACTGGAGAAAATATCACTTACAAAATAATTTTCATATTTCTTTCATCTTTTTCCTTCTTTCTTTCGCCCCTTTTTTTTCTTTTCATGCCGTTTCTATAAGTGGTAAATATGGTAACCATCTTGTTTTAGAAACATGTCCATTCCAATTTATATCTGCATTGTATTTTTCGATTTTATAACGTGAAAGTAGGTACCTTTGGAAGGAGACTATATCAGGAAGACAATGGTCAAATTTGCATTTATAGATATACTGTTTTCCTAAAAGAATTATTAAATCTAAAACCGAGTCTGTAGACACGATTTCATCATATCCAAAATGTATAACTTCTCTCACGAAATGTAAAGTTTGCATATGGAAAGCATTTTGATTTTAGCAGTCTCTCCAAATGTTCCCAAAGCTGTTTTGAGTAATGACACTCCCAGAAAATATGCTCTATATTGTCCTTAGTTTCTCTACAGAAATAACAGTTGTTATTCCCAACTATCCCCATTTCCTTTAAAACTACGTTAGTTCCAAGAATCCTGTGTACGATACGAAGCTGCAGCCATTTAAGTTTTATTCCTGTATTTTATTACTTTGGTTGAAAACCTTTTCCCAACAAATTTCTGTTCCCAATTTTTCAGTCCATTTCTGGCACGAATTAGGAAGTTTACTGTCAAATGTGAAAAGGTCATAGTGCAGTCTTGATCCCTTGGATATAGAGTATATCATTTTTAGAGCTCTTGGTTTTTCTTTTATATTTTGATTGATATTTTTAGACCAGTTTGCTGTATATATTTCCTAATAGAGCTTACACAGCCGTAGTAAAACAAGAAGCATACACCCATATAATATTTTCTATTAAATTCGTTTAAACTTAGAAAACTTCCGTCGTTTTTCAAAAAATGTGAAAACACAGTAAACCCCTTTCCAAGTCCAATTATATCTGATTACATTATTGCCAATTTTAAATTTCTCATTATGAAAGACTGGCTTGGACAGTGTTTTTGTGATTGTGTGTTGTGTTTTGCTTTCAGGTGTCTACAAAACTCTCTGTATGCCATGAATGTATGCTTCCAGAATACATTATTGTATTTATTCAAAGAATAACAAGGACCATATTTTTCTATTTCTTCGAAAAAAAGGATACATTACACTGGCAATATTTTTCCACTTGTGTTTTGTTGTTTTAAATTTTCTCAGCCAGGTAAGTTTTAGAGCATTGATATGCTTGCTAATATCGGGTATGCCTAACCCCCCCCCCCCCCCCCCCCCTTTATGCTTTTATTGCAATTTTTCTACTTATTTTTATCCCGTTTACCATTCCAAACAAACGAAAAACACATTCTCTGACAATCATTTATGAAGTCATCTGGTGGATTTGGAAGTAAAATCCGTAGATGAATCAATTTAGATAAAATCAAAGATTTTAAACACAGCAACTCGTCCAAGAGGAGTAATGTTTCTTTTCATCCATATTTTAAACAAAAAGTGTGTTATTTCTGACAATTTTTCAGCATAATTAATCTTTTCACAGTTTTTTTTTTTACATCATTGTGAACCATATTCCCAATATCTTAAACTTATCAGGGTTCCATTGTATATTTAAATGTTGCATATATTTTATTTCTGAGCCTATCTTACTACCTAGCCATATTGCTTGTGTTTTATCTGCATTTAGGAAAAGTCCTGAAAACTTTCCAAATTTCTCTATTAATTGGACAGATCTTTCAAAAGATATTCGATCCCCATTATTCATTAATTGTGTATCATCAGCAAATTGTGATATCTTAAGTTCTTTGTTGTTTATTTTAACACCTTTTATATCTTTATCTTCTCTAATCATAATTGCTAAGATTTCTACACATAGTATGAATAGATAAGGCGAAAGTGGATCTCCCTGTCTACAGCCTCTTTCAATGTGAAACCAATCTGAAGTTTGACCGTTAACTATAACAGTTGTTTTTATGTTTTTATAAAATGTTTGTATCCAATTACATATGCTATTTTCGAAACCATATTCTCTCAAGATTTTAAATAAACATTCCCAATGAGAGAGAATCAAACGCTTTCTCAAAATCTAAACAGAGTAAAAGTCCGTAATTGTCTCACTTCCAGATAGTTAATTAGGTCATAAATAAGCCGTATGTTATCCCCAAGATATCTATTTGCAATGAAACCTGTCTGATCTTCACTTATTAGGCTCGGAAGAACCTTTTTTTATTCTATTTGCGATGCATGCAGACCCAATTTTATACAGAACATTTAAAATGAAAAAGGTCTCCAGTTTTTTATATTCTCTCTCGATTTATCCGGTTTAGGTATGCAGATGATTATTCCTTCTTTTTGAGTGGTTGACAGTTCCCCATCCTTCGCTGACTGATTTAGAGCACGGACTACAAAAGGACCAAGTTTTTTTTTCCAGAAAAATTTATAAAATTCTGCTCCAAAACCGTTAGAACCAGGACTTTTACCATTTTTCATGTTTTTCAAAGCAAAGCCGGCTTCTTCTTAACTTCAAGAGAGTGATTTTACTCGAAGGTAAAATACACCCTTGTTTCAATCTATGCAAAGGGAAATTAGAGAGAGAGAGAGAGAGAGAGAGAGAGAGAGAGAGAGAGAGAGAGAGAGAGAAAAACAAATCAAGATTGTGAAAAAAAAAAATTACTTTAAATCAAAGCTACACGGCGCTGATCACAAATCTAACAGAATAAAAAAAAAAATTCTAACAAAAATTAACAATCTGCTTTTAACAAAACGCAATTATTGACGGTTTTTTTTTTTTCTCCTGTGGCGCACTCTACAATTTGAATTCTAGCAACGACGCAAGTCTTTTGCCATCAAAATCAGGCACGATTGTTTCTGGAACGATGGCATTCCACGAAACCCCTTCATCTCTTTAGTTTGTGCCCATACCTTCACCACTTGTCTGAAAACCGTAAAATACACCTGTGAATTAAAACAACATGAATACAAATGCACACAGCTGCTCATGTAGTGGGATCGATTGTAGTTCGGAAAAAAAAGTATGTACAAATAAGGAAAACAGTGCAATTTCAGACCTGTTTTGGGTAACGAAACTCAACACTTCTTTAATCACCTTAACAGCATTTTAAGAAAGCATCTTTGCTACATAAAAACGTACAGAAAATTCTCTCAAACGACGCGTTTTGTCTGAAGTAATTAATCCCACCTCGCCTTCCTATTTGCCCCACAAATTCTGGGAGTCTCTAAAATCTTCGAGAGTCCTACAATCCTCAAGATGCCAGGAACTACAGCAAATCGGCCACGGGGGGAGTGGGGGGGGGGGGGGGGGGGGGGGGCGGCACTGCTGCACATTTATCATGGTGAATACAGTATACGCACCAATGCAAAGTTGCTCGATGCAATCTCTGGGTGAACATCTTCTGAACCTTTCGACCTCGTTACGTCAAGTTATGACGCAGTACCGATTTTCTACACACAAATAGTTTCAAAACTGAATACATTATATGGCTTAAACGATTATAGCCGGACATTTCCAGTCTTTCTTGAATAATGTTATCAATCTGCACACCAACTGATAATGATAGCAACACTTATGATAATAATGACAGATACAGCTGTAGATCGATAGATGGATAATGATGATGAAAGTAATGATATTAAAAGAATAATGATAGGTAGGTAATAGGCAGGTAGGTAGGTAGGCCTAAGTAGGTAGGCAAGTAGACAAAAAAAAATACTAAAGTTTTCCTTTCGTGTCTTTGATTTCACAGAGAAGTTTTCTTTTCGTTAAAAGCTGATATACTTAGAAAAGAAGAAAAAGAAACACCCGAAAGTGCTGGGGAGGACCAGAGAAGCACTGTCTTCACCTGCCTTTAGAGCAGTCCTGTACCACCCTTGGAGGCCTGCGCTGTGTTGACGATGGGTACAGTCACGCGCAGGACACGCCCTTAAGATATCAAGGGACATAACTGCTCCTGAACAGAGATAAATCAGACTACAGGATGCAACTCATTACAGCCTTAAAGTAGCATCCCTATGGGTGTACCAGCCCGTATTTCATGACTGCAGAACCCAACGGCGAAAAACACCACCCTCCAGCTGTCGAGCACACCCCACAGACCCAACCACCCCTGCCCACGGACAGAAGACAGTGCCACTCCAGACAGCCAAGCTTTCGCCATATGGTCTTATGTGCCCTCCAGAGAGAATCCAAGTTGTAGTCTTTCCCACTGTCAACAGGACTTCCCCTGTGGTCAGTGGGTCTTTCCTCACCGTCACTGGACCTTTCTCCAGGGTCAGCCTAGTTAAGGCAAAGAAGAAAAAGAAACACCGGAAGGTGCTGGTTTTAAGGGCGCTGCACCCTTCCTTTGCATTTTAGGAGATTCTAAACATTTTGTCCGTAACAAAACTGACTTTGACCTCTGACTGAAAGCAGCTGTTGTGCGAAAAGAGGGTACGAAAGCCCCCCCCCCCCCCCCCCCCCCCCCCCCCCCCCAAATCGTTGAGCCAAAGTTTGACAGCTCCCAACAGAAAGGAAGCGAGGTCAGCATGTGCCTACACATTAAAGGATACCGGGTCATCTCTACTGTTTCACACGGCAATCTAATGATATAGCACCACCTGTCCAAGCTATTCTTAAACGGCTCCTGTTCGAATATAGAACAGTAATGAGAATCCCAAGCGTGGATTTCGGTTTGCAGTAAATGACGCGCGGGAATGTCAATCTGACCCGGTATGGGTGAACAAGACGAGGGCGAGAGAGAAACCGCCTCTGAGCACGCGCGCGCGCGCGCGTGTGTGTATGTGTGTGTGTGTGTGTGTGTGTGTGAGAGACTAGAGAGAGAGAAAGAGGGAGGTAGGGAAGGAGGGAGGGGGCGACAGAACGGACCGACGACAGAACGGGACAGCAACATTGCGGCTTGGTTATTAGGCGAGAGAGAAAAAACTGTGTGTGCGTGTCTTTGAGAGAGAGAGAGAGAGAGAGAGAGAGAGAGAGAGGGGGGGGGAGAGCGACATAGCGGGGCGACTACAGAACGGAGCGGCAACATTGCGGGTTGGTGATGTGGTGGGATGGTGATCAGGCCTCTCTGAGAGGTGGCATAGCGGATGCCAACCTCTCAAAGAGTCCTAAACGGTCAGTTCTCTTCCTTTCCCTTCAAAATTCACACCTTGGAGAGAGAGAGGGGGGGGGGGGGGGGGGGGGGGGGGGGGGGGGGGGGCGGCGGTTGCGGTCATCATTCCTTTAGGTTCGGCTTATCGGACGTTAGACTTCTAAATAAGTAAAAGTGTTGTTGTTTTTTAAAAAAAAAGGGGGGGGTGTTTGCGGGGGCGGATGGGGGTTCATTTGAGCAAAAATGCGGCGTCTGGGGTCGAGGTATTTGGTGTGTGCTGGACTGGGAAGGAGTACCTTTCAAACCCCTCCTGGTCCGCTTGACAGTTCATTCTAACACCTGAAGAGTTTTCATGTGTGTGCGCGGTTTCTTTTTCTTTTCCCTGTTTAAACTTATAAATAATCACTTTGAATAATCAGCGCTTACCATTTTCAGCCATTAAATGAGGGAAGAGAGAAGGATATTCCGCAACCCGAATTTATGGTTATATCATCGTATGCCTCCGGAAAAGAAGACATTTCACTTACGGGGAAAGTCGCTCTCAGAATTCATCGTTTAAGCTTCTTTCCTTCAACAGATTAACTGCTGTGTAGAACTTCTGAGACAGGGATACATATGGATAAAGGCTCTGATAGAACTGAGGTTTAGATCGGTCAACTGATCAGGTCGTCACAAATCGGGTTACATTCAATATCATCGATGGCTCATTAGATTCTGGACTAAACTGTCAAGATAAAAACATTTTGTATTGGTAGCTGATGGTCTTCTTCTTCCGATAATGACCATCGATCGAAACACCGATCATTACTGTCATACTCGGGGTGCGCAACGTTTTGTGGGATGAAAAAAAAAAAAAACAGTTTGAAGTTGGGCAGCAAGGAGGGTGTGGTGGGCATGGCAGAGGGGAAGGGGCGTTGAAGGAGTGGATTGTACCTGCCATCAGAGGGAAGGAGGACATGTGGGCTGGGCTGGGGCCTTGGGGAGGGGGTGGTATTGGGGGGTGGGGGGTGGAAGGCCTTGAAAACATGTTCAGACCTTCACCTAATACTAATAATAATGAATACTTATGTAGCGCCTATTCTCGGCTAAAGACCAAGCTCTAAGCGCTTTACAATCAACACTCGTTTACACAACGGGCTGCCTACCTGGGTAGTGCCGACTGAAGAGCTGCCAGCTGGCGCTTCATTCAGTCGTTTCCCGTGTCATCCAGTCAGTATCGTTCAATATCGATCACTCATTTTCCTTACTTCCTTCATTCTTTCCACTTCTCACTCAGGGTGCATGCTATGTGTAACGTGTCATCCATACCAACGGCCAAACTGGCCTACTCTTCCGAAAGTTGATGGGATTTTACGTGTGTGCAAGATGTTATGCGTGCATTCACACACGGAACCTCGGTTATAGTCTCGCGCGGGTGCATGATGTGCGGACACTGCAATGGTCTCCACAACACCAGGCTTCGCTGGCCAACTCGATAACAAGGCTGGGCCGGGGTCGAGAGGGTAAAGGGTGGTGGAGGGGGACTGGGGACTGGGGGAGGGGGGGGGGGGGGGGGGGGGGGGGAGGGGGGGCGGGGAAGGGTAGAGAGGGGGAGGTGGTTGGTGTAGGCGAGTTAGGCAAGGCTTAACACCCTCCCAGTGAAGGTGTCAAGCGTGGGGGACAAGGCAACTTCCGAAGGAAGTGATTCCAGTCCCTAATGGTCCTTGTGAATACCTGGAATATCTGTAGTTCGGCTTACCCTGGATTCGTTTGTACTGCAGTTACAGTATTGAGCTTTCAGACACCTGTATCTAAATTTGAAGGCGGAGAATGGAAATTGAAGCCTGACATTCCCTCTGATTTATTTTACAACAGTGAAGAGACTATGAGTGTGTGTGTGTGTGTGTGTGGGGGGGGGGGGGGGGGGGGGGGAGGAAGTGGAGCGCCTAGGGGCATGGGGGAAATGGAGATGGCGG
>JADBJO010003028.1:43369-45869 GCA_016801955.1 Conus betulinus | reverse complement strand
CAACGATCGAACGTCTCGATGCAGATCGCTCCGATCTTCAAGCTAGTCGTCCCCACTATCACCAGATACTACAGTATTTACATGTCGTGGGTGGCGGGGGAAGTGACCTCCCTACCATGTTGTAAGCTCGAAGGACCGTTACTTAGGGATCTGTAAGACGAGAGTAACCTTTAACCTCGTGTTTAGCGTGGGTGACAGTCGAGTAAGCTACAACGAGGAGAGGGCAGGAGTCCGCCCTGGGTTAGATGAAAACAAAGATGTACCAAGTAAGGTCTAGTCTAGTCACTGTCTTCTAGGCCAGTCTGCGACACACTCTGTCCAGGCCGTTCGCCCGTGTCAGAGGGTCAGCAGCTGATGCACTGTCTTTCTGTCAGTGTCCACCTCCGGGCCCAGCAGCGGTACTGTCAGAAGCGTCCTAGCCGTTGTAACCGTCTACGGCTATACTGTCGCAGTGCTAGGGCAAAACTGTCTCCTATAACCTGGAGGCCCTAACACTGGGTCTGTCACTAGTGATACTGTCACTGTAGTACGACACTGTAGTACACTCAAGGCCGAGTACTAAGCTCCCTAGCTAACTACAAGTTAACTAGTCCGCTCTCTCCTCAAGGCCGAGTGTTAGCTAACTACAAGTTAACACGACCCGCACCCTTCAAGCTCCCGTGTCGTACTGCGGAGTTTGTTTGTCTGCTTGTTTACCTGAGAGTCAGTGAACACTTCTCACGCGAGGTGCACTTCCGCTGAGCTCGCCTATGAGCGCAGAAACCGTGCGTCACTACACTCCCCCCGACTTTATGATGAAAGCTTTTTGTCCAGGGGTTGCAGTGAGGAAGGGAGCTCTTCACCTCGCTTGAGCCCATGTCTGATTAGTTTTGATTTGCAGGTCCTTTGAGAGTGCTTCCTGTTTAGCAGCAGCCGGAGACGCGCGGAAAGCACCGTGTGCCAACAGGCCCATGGAAACTGATCCATTGCCCGTCTGCGACCTCGTCCGGTAAGGCTCCACTACTTCACTACCAGCCACTTCGGAGGGTCAGCAGACACCTAAGGTATCACTGCCTGGGCAGGCTCCAAGGCCTCCAGCGCTGGATAGTGTTCCCCCAGTTTTTTTTTCCTGTGGGTTCATCCACGCCACCAGAAGCAGCATGACCTTTCAATGAACCAGGATGGCTGCCGCCCCAGCCGGGCACTTCCGGAAGCTAGACTGAACCAGCCCTCTCCGATATACTGGCAAAAAGTGGCCATCGCTTCCCTCTGCCCATCCCGGATGCGTACGTCACCCAGGGCGGACAGAAGATGCTGCATTCGGGTGAACCAGGACCAATCACCTCCAGCCATCCGGTGAGGCGACAAACCAATCCACGGCTGCCACAATGCCCTGCACGCCCCTCAGCATACCAACACAGTCTCTCTCTCAGGCACCCTAACAGCAAGCAGAAGGCTCAGGGGATTCCATGTCACTGGTGCTGGGAACTTCCTCCGCCAGCAGCTCTGCCTCTCTGGGCTCATACTAGCTGTCAACACCAATAGTGCCTTCCAGTGAATGAGAGCCGGCACAGACTTCAGATTAAATGTTTCTGGAACTGGCTCTCCCACATGCTGGCTAAAAGCCTTCATGGCCTCCTTCTGGCAGTTGGTGAAGACTGTATTGCCCAAGCGGGTGCAGTGCCGCCTGCTGATGAAGTCTACCAACTTTTCCCAGTTTCCACATGGCCCCAGTAGCCATGCCATTGCCTGCTCAAGTGCCTGTGTCCGACCCTGCAAAACAACCTTTGATGAAGGTGGCAGCCTTTCATCAAATATGCCAGGCAGATGATGAATGAAGGCATGAGCTTTCGGATACCTGTTAGCCTCTCCACATCCAGGAATCAAACAGTTCTTGCCCCTCTTTTGGGTTTCCTGGCATGTGGAACCGGCCTCCTTTGCCTTCCTGGATCTGTGGCGATGTACAGACATGTCCTTGGAGAAGTTCTGGCATCCTGGATCTCAGCAGTAGGGCTTGAGTCTGTATGTCTTTTCCCTTTTGTGGGCCCTTTGTCAGTAGATTCCCTGTCCCTGTCACTTGATCCTATAAGGCCTGTGTTGGGATCCTCCTGACGCTGGCTAGACTGCCCAATACCCCCCTACTGTCCTGAGTATCCCTGGCTGACACTTTTCCAGTGCAACTTGATTTGCCAGCTGTACTTGAAACCTGACTCTGGCATCCTGACCTGTTCTCCCTCATGGTCACTTTCACCTCAGAACCGGCCCTGACCCTAGCAATTTGAATAACCTCAGGCCGTGCTTGAGGCGATTCCTTCAAATTTTTGCAAGGGGTGCTGACTGCCTGGGACTGGTTAGATACTTTCAGCGGTGAAGCACTAGGCACATGCGGCTGAGTATTGCCGGTAGCTCCCACCTTGGATCGTACCGAAGGTTGCACCTTGGAAATCCTGCCATGGGATATGGTCCTTACCGCATTGACAGAGCGCGAAGGAACTGGCGACTTGACTGAAGAGATGGTGTC
>JADBJO010003028.1:32500-40745 GCA_016801955.1 Conus betulinus | reverse complement strand
AGCTACAACGAGGAGAGGGCAGGAGTCCGCCCTGGGTTAGATGAAAACAAAGATGGCAGCCAACGTTATGTTTTTCCACCGACGAAGGCAACTATTGCGGAGAGCCGTATTTTACGCAGTACGAATCCGTTCGACACGTTCAAGGATGGAGAAAGTCACGCGAAGTTAAGATTTCGTCGTCACAACATCATCCAGCTGACAGATACCCTTTGAGAAGACATTGAATTTGATTTGCACAGACGGAGACACGGAACTCTGCCCCTGCTCTACAAGTGTGTGGCACTGCGCTTTTTTTTTTTTTTGCCACTGGCACATTTCAAGATGATGTTGGTGAAACAATCGGCGTATCTCAGAAAACATCAAGAATTGTTAGGAGAGTGACACTGGCCTCGTTGCGTCGCCTGCCTGTGGAAGTGAAAATGCCAGCTACTACTGATGCCGAGGCTGCTGCGATCAGCCAGAAATTCTATGGGTTAGTACACAATAGAATAGCTCGTAAAATTGTGACCAAAATATATGTGATGTGTGTGTTTGTGTCTGTCTGTGACTGCCACTTTGTGTGCGTCACAGTATGTGCATGTGTGTGCGTGATCAGTCTGACGTCTGTTCATTCTCGGACAAGCAGATAGATCTAGCTCCAAAGTTCGTCTGCTACGATAGTTGGCTTAGCGCTTGGTGTGTGTAGGCTAAATCTGTCTTCGTGCCTGTATGTATCACTGTAGTGTCAGTGTGCGTGTGAGTGTGACTTCATCATGTTTTGGCCTTTTAATAGTTGTATCAAACTTGTTTCAGTTAAGCTGCTTTTTCAGTCTGTGTCAGTGTGTATGTGTCTGTGCACTGTGTGTGAGAGAGTATGGGTTGGGATGTGTTATTTCGGGTTTAACGTCCACATCACCATCAGTCTTGGTCCAGGGGCCATTCCATACAAACAAGAGCTTTTAAATTATTTTAATGCGTCCATTATGGGACAGTTGCCAAAAAAGGACCCAGTTCAATTATTCATTTGTTTGAGTGTTGTGTGTGTGTGTGTGTGTGTGTGTGTGTGTGTGTGTGTGTGTGTGTGTGTGTGTGTGTGTGTGACCTTTCATCAAATTAAGTGTTAGGATGCTTTTAATGTTTTATTGCTTTTTTTCAGGATGAATCAGGTTTTTCCAAATATCATCAGGTGCATTGATGGAACCCATGTTAAGATTCAGGCTCCAACGGAGGGGGAACAGGAATATGTCAACCGCAAAAAACTTTCATTCAATCAGTGTGCAGGTAAGATTGTTTTTTTTTGTTTTTGAAATGTAACATGCAACTGAACTGAAACAGACTAAGAATTACAAATCCGTTATAGATGACTGCACAGCTTTTTTGGTATTTTTCTTATTTTTTGGCTTGTGTTGTTTAGAACAGATCAAGTAGTATTGTTGCTATATGTTCATTTCAAAAAGGGTGGTGATACACAGCATATAAAACAATTTTCAGTTTTACATAGTACAGTTTCCAACTGAAATGACTGAAGGTGGAACATGAAAATTTAGGTGTACAGCTATGGCTGTGGGGTGCATGCCTCTTTCTCTTCTGCTTGATAGTGATACCCCGGTTATGATTGGTTGAGAACTGTGGCCATGCATGAGGAACACACACACACACACACACACACACACACACACACACACCATTCCCACATATCAAAGTTTGAAAGACACAGGCAGAAGATTACAGATGCACAGCCAGCAACACACAACACCAGGATCAAACTCATAATCAGTTCAGTTTTTAGTAGTGTATTTGAAGCCTTTTCATCAAACATGATATTAGACTGAAGTGTGAAAAAAGTATTAAACAAAGAAACAAACAGAAAACTCACCTAAATAAAGAGTTAAAATAAAAAGAATGCAATACTTAACAAAATAATAATGTAACTACCTTAATCAAGAAAAATACCATAGCTTGCCTATAAGTATGTGATTGGCTAAGAACAGCACCCATATATGAAAAAAAAAAAAATATAGCTGTGTACAGAATATTTTCGACACTGCCATATTCGTTGCATACACCCTCAGCATGATACAATGGATGTAGTAATGGGCATCCAAGAAGAACATGTGGAACAAAAATAGAATCATTACATGCACAAAAAACCTGTGAAAAATTAATGTTACAAGACTGTAGTCCTAATTTCACTATATTGCGAGCTAAATTTCTGAACCCGAGGAGCCACATTTTGAAAACATGCATAAACATTTTTTTCATGAACAATGAATCTTTCTTTTTTTTTTTTTTGAGCTGCCACAGTTCAGTGTTTAGCATTTGGGGGTTACAAGCAAGAAGTCCTGGGTTTGAAATTTATGGCACTGTTAGTGTATCCATAGGAAAGGCAGTGTAATCAAATTTTCATAAATCCAACCAGGCGCAAATGGGTGCTTGACTGAAAAATTATTCTGGGGGGGGAGATTAAAATGTTGAAAGGAGAGAACTGGGCCCCACCACACTATGCCAAGCCTTAGACCCAAGAAAAAGGTCACTGTCCTTACAGCCTTGATAAAAAGCTAAGGGGGCTTTTTTTTTAAATCTTTGACTGCAGGTTCACACATATTGCCATACATGTAAATGTGCAAATTTCATGGAAACATGTACATGTTCTGTTTGGTTTTTCCAGATCATCTGCTGCCTGCCTGATCCTGCACAACTTTGCAAGAAGCAGCAACATCGACCTGCCACCGGACAACATTGACCTGCCACCAGACGCTCCAGAAGATGATGTCCACAGAGGTCCAGAAGTGAATGCTCAAGGTGAAGTGGATGAACAGGCCAACCCACAGGCGCACGACCCCACTGAAAGAAGGCGACGGGCTGCGGGTCAGTTAGTTCGACAGAGGTTCATCGAGCAATATTTTACGGTTGCATAGTTTCAGACAGTGTTATTTCTCAGTCGATACCAACAGCTAGAAACAGTGGAACACTAGAAGAATTTCAAGAAATAATGATTCTTCAGGCACATGAGGGAACAAGAAATAGGTGCAATCCATAGTGCTGGAGAAATAAAACTAAGAATTTTGTTAAACCACATCAAGAATTACTGACAAAACTTTCTGTCAAGCATTACTTGAGAACTAAACATGTCACAACTCTCTGTAAAAATAATGGGAGGAGGAGCAATCTTACAATTGTGCAAATCGTAAAATCAAGCGTTACTCTAAACCAAGCTCTCGCTTTAAGTTTTTAAGTTTCTGAATTTGTAATTGTTCTCTCTCAATTCGTAGATTGTTCAGAGCAGTTGCACTCTGTTCTCTCTCTATTCGGACATTAATCAGAGCAGTTTCACTCTTGTAAAACTCTCTCCTACATTTGTCGGTTTCCACCGGCTGTCACTTAGCTGTTGTAAGCCAGCATCATATTTTCATTTGCTTCTCTGATGCATCGGATCTCCTCTTCACACCACGGGTAGTCGGTGTCATGGCTATGCCTGAAATAAGAAGACACAAGTTTTTAATTTTTAATTTCTAGTGATTTTTGTGCACACATAATTTGGCTTTTCTAGTGCTTTTTGTGCAAACATCAGAAGCATTTATGTGGGATTGCTGGATTGAAGAGTCCACTGCTTCAATTTCTGAAAGTTTGATGGGAGGAGTGCTTTCAGACAGCGATAGCTGTGATGAGAAAGTGTGTGTGGAATGTATTGCCCGTGAATTCAGTGATTCTCTATCAACATGATTACTGATTCATAGTACTGGCATGTATGATTTTAGATACCTTGTACTTGACCTACTCTTTTGTGTTTGTGCTTTGTTAATTTTATATGTGCTGTGTTGATAAATAAACATATATCACTGTTTTAAAACTGTAGTTTTTGTGTCTGTTCTTTTCATTTAGGCTGTACAAAATGTATTTACATTCTGACTTTGCCTCAGTGGATGAGGTTCAAGAGTGAACTGCATGAAAGAAAGAACTGACAATGAGTAATGAGATTAAGAGTGTACACCGCAGATTTTCATTCAGACAAATGTCTTTTTCTATTCTACATACACAGGTTATTAAAAAAAAAACGTCAAAAAAAATTAAAAAAGTATTATCGCCGGTGATCAGCCCCAGTTGGATGGATATGTGTCAGAGTTGTTTTGGGGTTCTTTTTTTGCCTTTTTCCCCTATTGCTGCTACAGAGCCATGCTCCAATAAGTATCACCAAAGATCATGTGACATATTTCTAAATGCAATGATGATAGTGATTTCAGTGCTATGGAGTTCAATTTCAGTGTGGGACTCTGTGACAGGGCTGATTTTTATGCTTTTTTTTTTTCATAACACATCACAGACACTATTATATTCTGCTATCAACCAGGCCTAAGAGAAACAGGCACTTGCAGTGTTGTTCATGAAAGTGAAGACCATGGTAGGCAGAAAAAATAGAGAAAATAGCCAATGAGACAACAGAGAATGTGATAGTGAAGTGGAACCTCCTGAAAACATACTGCACACATGTGGTTTTAAAGCATAAGGTTCCCTTAAGTCAATTAACGGATCCCAACTGCATTACAAAGTGTTTCAAAGAAATGGGTTATTTGGTGGTAATGTTTTTTTTATGCCTGCATGCCATATCCTGCAACTATGAAGGTATTTCCTGACTTGCCTTCCTTGCACCTGAAACTGGTGTGGACACAGAGCTGGCTGCCACTAAATCCAAGATCATTTCATCTGTTAAAAAGAAAAACCATTATAGATTCTGTCACAAAGGTGAAAGATCCCACAGACATTTTATCACATTCAAAGGCTGCCCCCCCCCCCCCCCCCCCCCCCCCCCCCCCCCCCCCCCCCCCCCCCCCCCCCCAAAAAAAAAAAAAAAAAAAAAATTGCTATAAATATGTGGAAAATGTGAATTAAAAGTGTATGTGAACTTTGTTCGCCTTTATCAAGTAGCATATAAAAAGTTACACAGTTTTTACATTGTGCACACTATTTCAATGTCCAAATATCCAGCTTTAAACAGAAATATTTATTGACGTCATGTTTTGGTTTCAATATATAACCATTTTTATGTCTTTGGTCTAAAATGTCTGGGTCAGTTCCAAAAAAAATAGTATATTTACAACTATTTCCAAAAATATTAGGTAAAAAAATATAGAGGTCTGTCTGCTGAGTAACAAAACCTCAGACCATACCTGTTGTACAGTCTCAAATGTAAAAGGGATCTCCTCAGCAACATTGACTGAATGCAAGAGAAAAAAGTAGTCTCATGGCCAGTGCTCTCTCTCTCTCTCTTTCTCTCTCTTACTCTTATAGGCCTTAGGCATCCTAACACAATTGAGCCAATGAAGTCAATGTGCACATACCTTCCTGGGAGAGGCTGGCATTGGCCGAGGCTGGTCGGTAGGGGCTGCTCCTTGCCAAGAGCACCTCACATGGATCAGATCCTGTCAAATTGATCATGATCATTTGTTTCAGATTTGTTATTGAATATTTGTCTAAAGACTGCTAAATCAAGAAGTGCCTTAAAAGAAATGTAAAACAATGACTTATGAATGAGGCATTTACTAAAAACCATATCTATCCAGAAAAAAAAATTATTGTGTTTGCCAAAAAAACATTACCTTCACAGTCAATGCATAATTGTAACTATACAAACTATCTTTATTTACTTATTACATGTACATAACTAAAAACCAAAATATTATGTACTGTAGCATCTTTTATTACTATTATCAATCACTATGGTATTATTGTACAAACATTACATTCTTGTAGCATTAGTAAGAGTAGGGACCCCTGCTTGGCTGATCATATAGAGCTTCCTAAGAAAATTTATATTCGACTGACACCTGCAAACCAATTTGGTTGGTAGTAGTGGAATTAATATGGACACACAGTCCAGTCCAATCAGTCCAACTGAGCGACTGGGCCGCTCAGTTACATATATACAGTAGCCTACTATATATACTCATCCACTTTTGCTAAGGATCAAATTGAAAAATAATCACTTTTGATACCTAGTTCATTTTAATTCAAAATACATCTGTATTTCATTCTTTTTCTTCTTTTTTTGTTTACTGAATTACCTAACAGGAGTAGAAGGAATATGTGCCAGAATAAATCAAGTTGGATTGTGGGCCCTCCCACACTGAAGAGGAAGAAAAAGAAAAAGAAGAATGAAATGTGGTTATTTGTTTTTTACCAAAGTTAGTGGGTTTGGGTTTTTTTCCAATGTTTGGCAATGTGATCCTTTGCAAAAGTCGATGGGTATAGTATTAAAGAAGCCTTGATAACATTAGAAAAGAGAAACATTACCTGCTGTCACACAGTCGACACCATTGTATTGTGACAAGTGAACTTGACACCACCACAGAACTTGATGCCACCGCACCACCTCCCGCTGCAACAGACATACTGCATATGTAGCAAATAACTGCCTCAAAAATAAGCAGACAACAACCCCCCCCCCCCCAAAAAAAAAAAAAAAAAAAAAAAAAAAAAATTGAGAAGAAAAAAAAAAATTTTTCATACAAAATAAATTCCATGGTGTCTAAATGAGCGCCATACCTGCATTTTGCACAGCAGCTTTATGTGGCAAAGACTACATGAAATATTCAAGTGCTAGAACAAGCTTATGCTCAGTCTTAATCACAGACTGACTAAGACAGAGGGATTCTCACACTTAAATAATAACAAAACGCCAAAGCACAGTTTCTAATCTTATGTCTCTGTTCATAATATGACAGGTTCAAACTTGCTATGTTAGCCACAGTGAACACATTTCTGAGCCAATCAGCACCACATTTGGCACATAGCATCCAGACTGCAGCCCTAAGAGGTCCAGTGGAGACTTGACCCTAGGCAAAAAAAAAAGCTTGAATATATATGATCAATTAAAAAAAAAAAACATAATAAAAAAGAAATCAAGTATTCATTACCTGTTGACCACATATTCCTCTTTGGGTATCACTGGATTTCTTGACACCACAGTCTCTTGCTGAAACATACATGAAGCAAGTTTCTAAAAAAAAAAAAAAAATCAAGAAAACCAATAGGCTGTAACAGTAACATAAACAAACAAACAAACAAAAAACACACAAAACAAGACAGAAAGATAATACATAAGTAAAGTGCTCAGCTGCAAAATTATTCAGTTTTTTTTCTTAACACAGATACTGACCACAACCATGGAGTGCACACAGATTCTCTCTTTCTCTCCACCTCACCAACACATTGATTAAATCATTTGATCCAAATAACCCCCTCCTCCCCACTCTCTCTCTCGGTCATCTCCAAAATTTCAAATATCTTTCACCTGCTGGAAAATATATTTTATCAATTATTGTACAGTCTTTCACCTCTTGAGAATGATTAATAGTTTTCAATGAATGCACTAACAGTAATACATTAGTCTGCTCGTTTCATTGAGAAGACAATTTAGGAAGTATGTAAATCAACATTTTTGCTGATCTATACTGCTAGAGTAATATCACATGTAATAGGCCAAAGAATAGGGTTGTAATCCCTATAACATAGTGGAAGAAGACATTGTGACTACAATATATACTATCACAGAGTAGGTCTATGTAATCACTTTGTTAAAGCGGAAACCATCAACACCTTGATATATCTACTGGACAAACATTGGTCACAGTATATCTAGTATCTACTCAACAAACTTTACCATAGAATGAATGATTTAGGCCAGAAAAATTCAAAGCATGTTCATGGGAGTGACAAAATAACAGGCTAAAGGCTTCAAAGCGTACAAGTACAAACTGAACCAATGCTATAAAACCAAACCTGAAATATGTGTGTGTATACTGTTTTCACAGCCTCAGTTCTACATCTTCACATCACACAAGCTTTTGCCTGAATGTTTCTGGAAGCAGCATAAAATCATCAAATGTTGCTAACAATGAAAGGAAATGAAGTCTAAGGAGACTGACAGTGGGACAGAAAGAAGTAGTTATCACCCATGGGCTCCACAACACTGAAAAAACATATCTATACTATCAACATACACATGTGTTTGTGTATGTGTATGTGTATGTGCGTAGGCTATTTTTGTGATTCAGTTTAACATTTGAGTTCAACACTATTAACACAATAAAAGGTACAATACAGAGAAAAGCTGACAAGACAGGTGCCTCTGTTTCACTACACTGTAGCAGATGAATGAATAGTTGGAAAAAAAAAAATAAAGAAAAGGCAAAATACTCACACTCTCAAGTCTAGGTGCTGCTTGAATCTGTTCCGTGCACTGAAAAAAAAAGACAAAAAAAATATATAA
>JADBJO010003028.1:22500-25000 GCA_016801955.1 Conus betulinus | reverse complement strand
AAGCCATGGCTGGCACACTGTTACAGCCTATTCACGCGGGCTGACACAAACGTTGAAAGGCTCTACATCGAGAGTCAAGCCAAAGTGTGCCTTTAACTCAAACTCCGATTCCCCAGGCGGTTTGAAGAACCTGACGTGCTGGAGGAGGGTGCCAGTGAACAGGAAGAGTTCCATGCGGGCCAAGAACTCTCCCACACAACGACGTCTGCCCAGAGAGAAAGCCGGCACCTGCTCCACCAGTCCCCTGTCCAGCTGACCCTCACTGTCCAGGAAGCGGTGAGGTCGGAAGACTTGGGGATCCCCCCACAACTTCTCGTCCATGAAGATGGAGTGCAGGTTGACCATCACCACGGTGCCTTCAGGGCCTTCATGTCATAGCCTTGTAGGGTGTGTGTCGCAGGTGGTGGAATGTGGAGCGGCGAAAGGAACAGCACTGACGTAACGCAGAACTTCATAAACTGTAGCTTCCACAAGGGGCAGCTGGGGACGATCACTTAATGCAATGTCTCGGCTCTGACCCACCACTGTGTCAATCTGCTGGAACACCTCCTCCTGCACGTCAGGGAAGGCTGCCATCAGACCAACCATCCATCTCAGAGTTGTGGAAATGGTGGATCCTCCAGCTCCAAATATGACATCAAGGTTCTGAACCACCTGTGATTTGTCCAGTCCCAGTTCCTGTTCTTCATCAGAACAGGTGATTACCAGCGTGGATCAGCCCGTCAGTGATGTCCCGAAGATTGTCTTCATAGAAGGAGGACTCATGCTCCTCAACTTTCTTACCTCGCCGATTCACGCTGGTTTGAATCAATTCCAAAAACTTGGAGACTTTACTGGGCATGATGAACCGAAGCCATGGCATGACGTCAACTGGATTTCCTGCTCCAGTGAAGTCCGTAAAGTCTCGACTTTGTTTGATTGCTTCCATAAAATCTTTATCTTCTCTAATGTTTTTTGTGCCGACCATAGCAAAGTTGGTATATCATGCTAGACCCAGCAACGCCTAGCGAATCTACTGGACAGAACTCCTTTCACCATTAGACAGGAACTCTTCAATGATAGCTTTGGCCTCTGATCGGACGATATCTTCAATGGGGGTTTTTTACGGGCATTGCTAAAGGTATACATGACATTACTGACAATTCTTCGTTGTGTTTTAAAGACAGGACCATAGGTCATAAAACCAAAGTTTGCGCCATCGTTCAGCAAACGAGCTGTGGTAAAAGCAGGTCTTCCAGCAAAATCGTCTCTCTTGTGACCAAGGCTTCCTTGATGGCATCAGGACCACTGATGACGATGGCAGGCCAGCTGCCCATTTTGATGCTGATGACGTCACCGTACCGTTTCTTCATCTCAGTGAAGGTGACGTGGGGCTCTGGGCCAAAGAAAGGGAGGTAACCCACAAGAGGTAGTCCCCAAGGTCCAGGTGGTAAGTTGTAACGTTTCTTCTTCACAACCATCATGGTCAGCTTCAGTGCCACCAGCGTCACCACGAACACAGCTGCTGTTGCCTGTACAACCCAAAGCTGCCATGACAGATTAGATGTTTTTATACGAACTGCAAAGCTTTGTTTCACTCTCAGGTACAGTAAAAAGACTGTACATGGAAACTGCTTTATAGATTAAGTTTGAACATCTGACCTGTTTCATTAATCAACGTTCTCTGATGCATTTGTTAAGAGAATGAAAACATCTTATCAAATAGGTCAAAGCGTAATGAGCCAGCACTGACGCAGATAATAGGAAATTCGAAACTCCAGTTCCCACATGGATACATCCAGACACGTAAATCTTTTAAGCACATTAGGTTCAACATACAGCATTGATTGTGTAATCTTACAGCCAGCACGAAGTTTAGTGTGTGTGTGTGTGTGTGTGTGTGTGTGTGTGTGTGTGTGTGTGTGTGTGTGTGTGTGTGTGTGTGTGCGTTCGTCTTTTTTCCTTTACACCATGCTGTTAACAATTGTAACGATGATGACATGGCAGCTTGTCTGTGTACATCCACTATTATATCATATAGACATTTGAGCGATAACCCTGAACATGCATCTTTCAGTTGCAGAGCACTTCATTATAAGGCCTCAGTGACATTATCTGAGAGCACGGCACCCTTAACTCCTGCAGGATCCACCCCAGCCGCAAGGTCGTGCACTCTTCGTGGAGTATTGTTTAAGAAGTGGACTGCGTACTCTAGTTTTACCACTCTGGGCGATTTTTTTTTAAATCGTGCATCCATTGTAAGTTACAAATACAGTAACATCGTTGAGGTAATAATTCTTTTCGAAATTTTTTTTTTTTAAACTGAACAAATGCTTTGATGTTGTTGTTTTTTATGTCATATCCTTTACTTTCTTGCTTTTTTTCTTCTTTTTTTTGCCACGTTCTCCGATGTTTAGGATGTAGCACAATGATTCAATACTTTGAAGTAGTGTTCTTTGTTCATCAATTAATGCAGGGTGCGAACAGGATCGGTACGATTTTTTTTCTTTCTTTTCTTTTC
>JADBJO010003028.1:10000-17500 GCA_016801955.1 Conus betulinus | reverse complement strand
AATAAACGAAGTTCATCTTCTTTAGCCAGATGACACAGTCGGAAAACCAACTCATTTTTCCTCTTGATACCATATCTAAATCGTGACAAGCAATGCTAGAAATGTCAAGTCTAAACTTAGTAAAAGCGCTTTTTAACTAGCGGTCCATTTTCACTTTGACGTAAACTTCTTTCATGTACGAGTTTTAAAAGTCTGTACTGTGTAAACCTATCACTATCGTACATGTGCCTATGCCTGTCCCACCATCTTCAATCAATCCGTCTTTCTTTGAACCAGGTAAGAAAAGCTGGAACACATTGCCACCTTGATTGTGCCAGGGTGTGTGCCTGCTTTTGATTGCAACCTGTTCCCGTCCATTCGGGTTAAACTCAAACAGTATTATACACATTTAACGCACGAATTTATGTAAACCATAAACAAACTCATCAGAAGTTCACGTGGCAACATTTGGACCGCTTCCATAGCAAACCTTTTTTCAAATCACCAAATTTCAGTTCCATTTTGCATTATTGGCTAAACCTGAAAATAAGAATTTACAATAAGGAGTTAAAGAGCAGCCCTCCAGTCTGTACAATACATATAGAATCGCTATCACTTTTTTGTTGTTGTTGTTGTTGTTCGTTGTTGTTTTTTTTGTTTGTTTTTTTGTTTTATTTCTTGTTTTTTTGTGTGTGTGTGTGTTCGCTACTATCATATCTTGACGTGTACGCTCAAAACTAAGTCTCTTTTGAAACATGAATTCTAAGATATCTGTATGCGCTGACAACTTCTATTTTCTCATTACCATAGTACGATTTCTCATTCTGTACTAGGAAGCCACCTTTACGAAGACAATATTACTAGCTTTGACCACTGTCAACTCCAATCTAGAAGCAGACAAAGTTAAGCTATTTAACTGTCTCTGTAACCCAGCTATAGTTATAGAAAGTAGAATGATCTCATAGCAAATAGCAATATCAATAATTCGATCAGATCAAAAGCCACACCATGACAATAAGTCTCAATGAATTTCAATTGAAGTTCATTGATAAACAGCAAAAACAGAACAGGGCTAGAAACATCCCCTTGCTTTACCCCTCTGTACAATTCACATTTGATGGTTTTGCCTCTGATCTAATTCGCACCTCCACATCATTATACATTTTCTTACACAAGTAAACAACTTGCCTTTAATACCATTTTCCGTAGAATGGGCCCCATCAACTTCCAAGAAACTGGATCAAATGCTTTTTCAAAATCAGTAAAAAACAACGTACAATTTTTTGTTGTTTGCAAACTGTTTTTGTACGGCAGCTGACAAAGTAAAATATGTTCAACAGTAATGCCATTTAGGTAATCCATTCCTTTAATCTTGAACTGATTACAAAAACCATACAATTTCCTACTTATATTACACAATGAGATGCCTCTGTATTTATTCACATCATTCACATCACCCGTCTTAAACAGTGGCAAAATTATAGAATTCATTCCAACTTTCAGTATGAACTCCTTTATCAAACAAGCAATTGGAAAACTTACCCGGAACTTAACGACAGATGCTCCAGAATACTTGTAAAATTCACCGATAAGACCATCAGGTCCAGCAGCTTTAACATTAATTTTTTTTTTTTTTTATATATAGCTAACAGTATCTCCTCTCTTGTTAAAGATCGATCAAGCATAGCGTTTCCCGTATTATCCATATCATCTTGCTCTGATATTACTGATTCGTTTTCATATAGTATACTTTTGAAATGCTGAAACCATTCACCAATGGATATATTGTCCAGAGGCTGTAATTTCTTTTTACAAATCTTGTGCATTGTTCCCAAAAATAGCTGTTAGCAAGGAGTCAGTGCAGTCTTTCTTCTTCTTTATAATCTGATTTTTATATTCACGTCTTGCAAGACGGTAGAAGGACGTATCATTTTTATCTCAAGTTTTTGTTCACACATTTACAGCAGTCTACGTACCTTACGCGCTTAGTGACTGCATTCCTGGTCATACCAATTGTTCTATTTAACTTATGTATTCACTGGTAATCTTTTTTTTCATTTCCTGTGCCAGTCTCGTTAAATCTTTCCAGTGCCATATTAACATCGACATCAGTCAGCTCTTGTGCAGCAGTAAGGTTGTCTTTTACAGCTCGTGAGTTCAGTAAGTCAGCAAAGTGTTGTTCGTGTTCCTTTTTTCAACAATATTTCACAACGAATTGTTTCACGTTTAAATTGTTAGTGTTACATTTCAAATTATCTGGTTTCTCAATGTATAAAGCGGTATGTGAATGATCTGAATCACTCCTCTCTGATACCCTGAAATTTAGTTTGTCTTTAAAAGTTTAAAAAGGCTGGAACTCGCTACGAAATAATCATTAACACTGTTACCAAAGTCAGAAACGTATGTGAAACGACCCTGAAGGTCACCATTACATACTCCATTGAGAAATGGAGTTAAATAATTTCTTTCCATAAGAGTTTAAAACCTTATCTTCGGAACAGATTCGAGTATTTTTGCTTGAGTTATGCTTATAATTTATATGAAGCTCATCAACATTGGTTATTTCAGGAAAAATATCTGACGTCCGTGCGCTTATGTCTCCTCACAACAATAGATAAACATCATCCAAGGAAAAGAGTTTGTCCACCACACATACTTCAAACATCTCAAAACCATTGTCAAATCCATACATAGGATAATACGGTGCATTTTCAGGTGGAACATAGGGACAAACAAGCAGAACATCATTATAGAAGCAAAAAAGTCCTCATCAAGTATAAATGACAACAAGTAGGTGCTGTCACATTCGATTAGGTACACATATGCCAAAATAGATTTGCGCACAAGACAAAGTATTTTTCCTGAAAAACCTCCCTTGCTGAGATAACGTAATTGCAAACTTTTTTTCAGCAATTTGTGGTTTTAAACGGGTATGATTCAAACTTTCAACAAACGTTTTTCTACAAAACAAATGAAATGAAATCAAAAAAGAAGAAACAACGTGTATGAAATCCTGGTTACACATCTAGGAAGTAATACCATTGTTCCACTGAAAAAAGAAATTATTTACAAATGCATAAAAAAAAATTCTGACTTTGGAAAAACTACCGTTCTTCACCTCGTATGAGTCATTATTACCACTCGCCTCGTCACACTCCTCCACGCAGTTACGAACGCTTTCAGCTGCCAATTCATGTACACACATATGAACACCATCGTTCGTAACAACGTTTGGAGAACAGTCCACACGATTGGCACAGTCACTATCACCATCCACACACGCACCCCTCCTTCCATCCCCGCACCCCTCTCTTCCTGACGCAGCACACCATTGACTGTGTTGTGTAGCAACACACTGGAAAGAAAGGACATGCTGTGTATCAGTACTAGAAGGTAAAGTGTTCATATGAACATTTCTTTTCAGCACACAAATTTGTATCAGTTACAATCACATTTACATTCAAATCATCAACTGATATAGTTGTTCCAGAACGATGTATCTGATTCCCGTGTTCGTTCTGCACGGGCCTGCTATACACATGACAGTCACCCAGCACGGAATTCTCATTGCCAGCTGACTTCATGCCAACACAGTTCACACATTCAGCAAACCTTAATGAACATGAATCTAAATGGGTCAAACAACACACAGACTGTGAAAGATCAATTTTGCATCACAAACAATACAGTGACTTGACAGTTTTGTGCCATAGGGCCGGCCTAACCTCTATTGTATCAGGAAAAGCCTGTCTTTGCATCGAGACCAATTTCTTTTCATCGATAACAAGACGATCATATATCATCGTCACTTTCTTGTTCTTGGTTTTTGCCGTTTTCATATGTGGCACAAAGTTTTTATTTACCTAATGTCCCTCACGCGTAAGGAAAAATCTTCACTAATAAAAATTCCGCTACCTTTCAACTTCAACTTCAAGTGGAGATTTTTTTTTGTTTGTTTGAAAAGGGGTACAACGGGCAATTATTGGGGAATCAGGCTTAGAATTAATACGGTCAACACTGTCAAACTGGAGATCATTAGATAACTCCAGTCCGTCTGTGATCATGTTATTATTATTATTATTATTATTATATTGGGTATTATAGCGCCTATCCTCGGTCACAGACCAAGCTCTAAGCGCTTTACAATAAACACACTACCTCACTCACTCACTCAACGGGCTGCCTACCCAGGTAGAGCCGGCCGAAGAGCAGCCTACTGGCGCTCATTCAGTCAGTCGTTTCCCGTACCATTCAAATATCAGTCACTCATTTTCATTTATCTCATTTATTCCTCCAGTTTCTCACATAGGATGCATACGATGTTTTATATATGTCCTCCATTTCCACCGGTACACGATGGCACACGATAACAGTAAGTGACCATTTTTGTGGCTTAGTAAGAAATACCAGGCGGCTATCTTTTCTTTACATCAATTTTGCCAGGGCAGCGGGGACCCCCCTGCTCTTTTCGATTTTCAACTGCCGTGGGTTCTTAACGTGTGCAGGGAGCCAGGAAGGCACACGGGTCCGACTCGCTTATAGTCCCCATCCGATGGACTTGACGTTCAGTTCGATTTGTCATTCAAGTTCCTCACAATCTTGCCAAGATTCGTCATCAGAACGAGGGATTCCATGAATGATTATGTCGTTTCGTTTTGACCTCCCCTCGAGATCCTCAACTGTCTTGCCCAAAGCTTCTACATTTTCGCTCAATTTTTCATTTTAACTTTTTAAAGATTCGCTTTTATATTCCAGATCATGAGGTTCCTGTTTTAACTCACTAAGTTTACATTGGAAGTTAGCAAACGCTGCCTAGATATGTTTCATGCTATCACACATTTTGTTAAACTTGCTGTTCAGTGCTGTCATCATGTTCTTCAGATTAGGGGTCAGACAAGCAGGCTGCTGTCTCCTCAAGAGTAGGTCTTGGCTTCTATACACTGTTACGATGTACAGTACCTCCAGCACTGGTCAGTCGGGTGTGTCGTGGTCCATCAGACTTGGAGCCAGGTGCTGGTTCAGGGTTAAGTTCAACATCACCACATTGATAGATTTAATTTTCGAAATAAAAGGTAGCAACCTAGGGTGAGACCATCTGCATGGGACCTGGTCTCAACACAGCAGGGCGCATGGCGCCTTTAAATTTTGCCTGCTTCACCATAAAGAAAGACAAAAAGACACAAAAAGCACAGACAAAAAGGATCCACAAATTGCACAAACACAATGAAAGACGCGACATGATCATGAAGGCAAAAAACACTGTACGTCTGGAGGTACAACACTGTCCGGAATAAACGAAACAGACACAAACAGAATGAGCCCAGTAGCGTGACCTCACAGCTTATGTGTACCCCCGAAAGTCAGAGAGAGAGAGAGAGAGAGAGAGAGAGAGAGAGAGAGAGATTCGCTCACGCACGAGAGGCAACGACCCACGTAATGACCAGTACATTCCGTTTTGTCAATGAGTAAAACAAAATTGAAGGTACCGCGCATTTCAAGAACAGTTAGCTGGGTTCGACTGAACAACTCTTGCTGTGTTACATTAAACGCCTTTTAACGCCTTCTTACCCCCTTCAGTGGTGTGTCCGGTTACACTTACTTACGGGATCTTTACAGCCATTGTTATGTAAAAGTTGTTTTTTTTAATACTGATCTCCCGCACTGTCTTTGCTCAACACAATATTGTCCATGAGCGTTCTTTTACAGTTTACAGTTTTAGTTCCTTTCTGCATGGTTTCTGTTGATTTGTGTCATTTCAATAAATTTCAGTCAGAGTTGATAACTCTTTCTTTCCCTCTATTTACGCTGTTACATCGTTTTTATTGTCATATTTCCCTTGCATCATTTTCATCTGCTCTGGCTGCCTTTTTCTTTAGTTTACAGTTGATTATGTTCTTCTTGTCTTTCTGTCTAACTGCATCTGTTACACGGCTTTCTGTTTAGCCCTTTTTTTTTTTTTTTTTTTTTTTTTGCATTTCTGTCTCTCTCTAGTTTCCTTTTGGGTACCTTATGGTTAGATGCTTCTCTATTATTGTATTCAATGAGAGATTCTAGACTGCCCAGCTATCAGTTCAGAAATTTCCCATCTTTTATAAATAATATTTAGCTTTACCTGGTCTCAGTTGCTAACGTCCCTAGTCTAAGGGTTTTTGCCTGGCTGTAAGCTTGTACTTTTCTCTGCGCGGTATAACTCTCAATCTTTAATTTTCATTGAGCTGTACTTTAAAGTTGTTACTAGTGAATATCTTCCAGAGTGCATGTCCAGATGAGGCGTTTACAAATGTATCTTATTCACGCGGGCTGACACAAACATTGAAAGGCTCCACATCAAGAGTCAAGCCAAAGTGTGCCTTTAACTCGAACTCCGATTCCCCAGGCGGTTTGAAGAACCTGACGTGCTGGAGGAGGGTGCCAGTGAACAGGAAAGAGTTCCATGCGGGCCAAGAACTCTCCCACACAACGACGTCTACCCAAAGAGAAAGCCGGCGCCTGCTCCATCGCTCCCTTGTCCAGCTGACCCTCACTGTCTAGGAAGCGGTGAGGTCGGAAGACTTGGGGATCCCCCCACAACTTCTCGTCCATGAAGATGGAGTGCAGGTTGACCATCACCACGGTGCCTTCAGGGATGTCATAGCCTTGCAGGGTGGTGTCGCAGGTGGTGGAATGTGGAATGGCGAAAGGAACAGCACTGACGTAACGCAGAACTTCATAAACTGTCGCCCTCCACAAGGGGCAGCTGGGGACGATCACTTAATGCGATGTCTCGATTCTGACCCACCACTGTGTCAATCTGCTGGAACACCTCCTCCTGCACGTCAGGGAAGGCTGCCATCAGGCCAACCATCCAGCTCAGAGTTGAGGACACGGTGAATCCTCCAGCACCAAATATGGCATCGAGATTTTGAACCAAATGGGATTTGTCCAGTCCCAGTTCCAGTTCCTCATCAGACAGGTGATTGCCAGCGTGGATCAGTCCGTCAGTGATGTCCCGAAGATTGTCTTCATAGAAGGAGGACCATGCTCCTCAACTTTCTTACCTCGTAAATTTGAACTCTTGTGCATCAATTCCAAAAACTTGGAGACTTTATTCGGCATGATGTACTGAAGCCATGGCATGACGTCAACTGGATTTTCCTGCTCCAGTGAAGTCTGTAAAGTCTCGACTTTGCCTGATTGCTTCCATAAAATCTTTATCTTCTCTAATGTTTTTGAGTCGACCATAGCAAAGTTGGTATATCATGCTCGACGCAGCAACACCGAGTGTATCTACTGGGCAGAAACTACTTTCACCTGTAGACAGGAACTCTTCAATGACAGTTTTGGCCTCTGAACGGACGATATCTTCATGGGGTTTTTACGGGCTTTGCTAAGGTATACATGACATTACTGATTATTTTGCGTTTTCTTTTAAAGACACGTCCATAGGTCATAAACCCAAAGCTCTTGCCATCGTTCAGCAAGCGAGATGTGGTAAAAGCAGGTCTTCCAGCAAAATCGTCTCTCTTGGTGTCCAAGGCTTCC